>BHFT01042106.1:0-49236 GCA_004320025.1 Laticauda laticaudata | reverse complement strand
ACGTAAAAAAACCAAATGGAACCCTGGGCTGAAACTCCCAGGTGGGGTGCTAAAGGCTCACTATGCACCAGTGTGGTCCAAATCTCAATCTCAAACCGCAATGAGTTCTTACCGAAAGGACCAAAAAGAAAGGTGAAGACATTATCGTGACTTTGTGGCAGCCCTCCGACAATGGGGGGAGTTGCTGCGAGTTCCTGAACTTAGGATGAAGCCATGCGAGATCGAGGCCGTACTAGGCCTAAACACCTCTATTTAAAGAAAAATAAATTGCTAAATAAACCCCAATATAACAGTGGGCTGAGGCACAATCGCAGAAGCTACCAGCCGCAGACAGCCGCGAAAAGTTCAGCGGCCACCATAGAAGCAAAATGAATGCGAATAAAACGACGAACGATTTTCCTTAGCAGGGCAGGAAAGAAAGCAAGGTTTCCGCCACACCACATCACGAAGATTTTTGACGAAAACATACAGAATCTGAGATGATGGAACGATAGCCCACCGCCTGTACGGCCAACAACAAAAAAAGCCGCGAAAAAAGAAACTGCGTTGATGCTCCCCAGCTGGCGAGGAAACCACCCTCGAAGCTGAATTGCAGAATTCTTGATTGCCATCTGCCGACTGTGCAAGAAAGGGAACACATCGAGGAAAAGTCGTGTAGGAATCGAAAAATAAAAAACAGGCCCTAACAGATGCAGGTAACTCTACCCACAGATACCCAACAAGCTGAAATTCCGAAGCAAGATAAAGAGGGAAAGTTGGGAAGCGCAAACAAACGAGCACCAGAACCGAGAAAAAGCACCCATCAAACTGGTCCCCACTATTCAGGAAAGCGGCTCAGCGGAAAGGTTGGGAGGAAAAATCAAGAATCATCGTAAAAATTGAAGGTAAGCCCTGTGAGATGGAAGTTTGATTCAGGAATCTTTCCTGTTCAATGGTGTCCTTGGACCACAATCAGAGATCGGATTGGTTCCCAAATGATCAAGATTAAAAGCAACTCAGAAACAACAATTAATTTTCCTAAAGGGGACTACCAAGGGAAATCGAATATTCCTGTGGTAGGTCCCTAGGGAATACTTCCGAGCCGCCTTACAAGCAGCACGTCGAAGTCCTCCCTAACAATAGTCCGACTTGAGCACGAAACCAGCCTCCTAGCATCGAATGGTTTCACCACCCATTGGGCCTCGGAATGACCGGAGTCAGCCGGGGTGGTACCCCAAACCGACTGGGAAAGAAAAGCCTGATTCACCGAGTTCCGACTTTTTCGATGGCAACCCAGTGGGCAAGTACAGGGGACCCCAAATTTCCTTTAGTTTTTAGACCCCCAGGGTGGCCCCTAGGAAGATTAAAGGGCCCAGACGAGTTTCCTTTTGAATTAAAAACAAAAATAGAAGAACAATTTGAAATAAATTAATTGACGCAAGTGAGGGTCCTTAGACATGGACCATGCTAGGTGGGAGACGCCAATAGGTACACCGGGTTAAACCTGAATGGGCGGTAACGCAATCTTCCGTGGAAGACCTACACAAGGCCGACCTGAACCATGTGTCTTAACAACAAAGCTGCATAACCCTGTTGCCAGTTGTAACAAAATTTTGTTACAATCACTTCGGGGGAAGGAAAATTTTTTTGCCCAAGAACTAGATTTAGCACAAGCAATACCACAAGCTTCCAGTAGAGCCCCATTAAGTGGACCAAGGCAACAGGACAATTAACTCACCAAAGGGATTTCGAAGTGCTAACCAGGACTCTCAATTTGGAGTAAGCGTTGTACACAGGCGTTTTTCCCAAAGGCTTTCATGAAACGCCCTATTAAATGGAATAAAAATGGGTTTCGTACCATATTTTGAAATCGACATCCAATTTCGGCTAAACGAATACAACCCCAACTGAAAAAGGGCTAAGGAGAAGTGCTAAAACAAATATTTTAGAGTAAATCGGCTGAAAAGTTTAAAACAAGAAAAATGCGCTATATGTGAACTGATTCACGTCAAATTTCTGGCTACTTAATTGAACGGAGAGGGGTATACACCCTACAGAAAAAAGGTCAAGGGCTCTTAAAGATGCACCCAACCAAAAAACAAAAACGGAATTTGCCAGGCATTTTTGGGTTCCTAATACATTTTTCATAATAACGTATTTCTCCCCCCAAAGCAACGAAGCAGAACCATTACACGCGTTTGGCTGATAGAAACTAACTGGGACTTGGGCTCATAGAGAACAAATAGGCATTTTCCGGGAGAATAAAAAAATTTATTAACCTCAGACCACCGTTCTTTTCCCAGTTTTAGTAACACACTTCCATTGAAGTTCACTCTGCGACGCCTCCACCGTTTGGAGTCGGGCCCATCCTCGAAGGCCACCAATTTTGCCAGAATGGAGAGAGAGGCCCACCCGATTCACTTTATTACTGCAAAGACTCCTTTCTAAAGCAGAACGTAACTACAGTTCAACTAAGAACAGAGAAAGCCTGCGCAATTGGTTCGGCCGGAGTGAAAACGTTTTCACGAATCCCTCTATGAAGAACAATTTTCCAATTGAAACTGCCTACAAAAACTGTTACTAGGAATTCTGGCGGGAAACGAAACCTACAACCAAACATTTGTCCCCCGCGGATGGACTAGAATGGTTCAGAAATTTCCTAGCAGGGCAAATTACTCTTAACACGTGACACAGTCGACCCGGAAAAAAACAAATTCTCTCATTGCAGACGCATTAAGTCACAAACACGTGCTGCCAACGACAGAGGAAGGACCCGGCGCCGATCAATGGACCACCTGAAATAGAAACATGCCCCGACATTCCAAATAATCCTCTAAACGATGTCGCGAAGGAGCCACTGCCGAAGGACCCAGTGCCTGCCCGCTTCTAAACTGGGTAGGTAAAGGCTGGCCGGAAAATAAAAAAAACTGAAAAAACTTTAAACCTTTCCGAACCAGACGAACCTGAACTTTCTAATTCAAAAAAGGCTTTTATTTTGGGCTGATTCGGAGTTGTAATTCCTGCCTGGTTACAAACTAGGGAGTGTTTGGGCACCATGCCTTTCATGAGGGCCACCCTGGTATTTTTAGAAAATAAAAACTTCTAGCTAGAAAAGCTATGGTCTGGTGGCCTAGTTTAGTAAGGATATTGAATACTGTGGTTGCCTATTGGCATGAAATGCCAGAAACAACCAGATCTATCTCCCACCACAAGCCACCCTAAAGGGGACTGGGGAGACAGACCCCACCGAGGCCCTAGTCTCAGATCCATATTGACTTCGCGGGTCCTTACTAGGGGGATACCTTTTTGTTGTCGTTCAGATGCATATATCAAATTGGTTGGAAAGTGGTAGTAATAGTCATCTACGAATAACCGACCCGCGGTTTTAATATCAAATCAACTCAAACTATGATCGCAACCCATTGGATTTGCCGGACATCCCTAGTGTCCTCGAACAAGGGCCTCAAACTAGACCCTATACAATTTTGAGCATGTATCCCTTTAGCTTCCTAGGTATACGCCATCACCTAAACCGTTGCCGGCTCCACCTGGCAGCAAATGGTAGGGGCTTGAGGAGAATGGTTCCAGGTTTACTAAAAGATGGGGTTTAGAAAGAATGACCTCGGGATGTCCAGGATATAAAATTTAACCGTTAACTTCCACCCTCCAAACATATCACCCCAGGGACTGTAAGTAACAAAAGCGCAGCGGAAATTGTTAATGCGGAGAAAAACTAAGGTTTAACCAATTAGATATAGGGTTACATTCCACATTACACTTTTGGAAAGACCCCCGGATTCCTCCAGGGGCCCGGTTTCCGCACGTTTGAAATTCAGCGGAACCTAAGTCATGGCAAAAAAAATTTCACCGGGGACCTCTCTAATGGCTTTCCGCCACAATCACACAAATAACAAGGACCCCCGTGCTACCGCCTAACCTAAGTAGACGATGAATGGGAAATGGAAGCGGCACATAGACCAGCTTCGTTCCGAAAATATGAAACGAATCACAAAATTTACACATCCCAAATAATAAATCGATTGAAACAACAAACCAAAGCAAGGGGGGGAAAATACAAGAAAAAATAATAAAAAGAACTTTTTAAAATAAATCCAGAACATCTAAATAATTAAAAAAGAGCAAAAAAGAGAACTTACGCGTTTAAATGAACTTGCAGAAAAAATCCAGACGAAAGAAAAACCGTCCTGGAAGGGAGCCAGCCAAGCCAGCTCGGACTGCCTGAAAAAAAGCCGGGAGGGGTCAGCCAAAACCACCGGCCTGAGGAACTCAAGCGGTAGCAAAATGGCTGGACTCACCCTTCCAGGCAGAAGTTCCATGGAGAAGAGCCGGAGAGACAGCAACCCCATCCAAACCGGTTGAAATCTTCAGCGAAAATGAACCGCGCAAGCCCAGTAGAGTCAAAAGAAGCCCCACCTACCTGCGCGACTACGTCACCCACGTAGGACTAAACTAAGGGGGGAGGTGTGTTCTGTATAAAATGGTTTACTCCAAATGTCTCAAATGTGATTGGCCAGAAAGGCCTGCATGGGATTGGAAACCAATCCAGGAGAACCGCCGAAAGGCGGCAAAATCAAGTAAATGTCATTGGCTACAAGCCGGCAGGTAAGCTGTATAGAAAGGCTGCCGCGGTTTGGGCCAAACCGTTCCGTTTGCTGTATATAGTTTAATAAAGACATTGCTGTTTTGGAACCCGGTCTACCTCATGTTTTTCTGGATGGAACAGGGGAGAATTCATGTTTTCAAACCAATAATTACTAATTAACAATTCTAGTGCATGGCATAAAATGCTGCTATGAAAATTCTATAGTATGCAGAAATTATAGGGGTGCTAATTAATTGGATTTGCTATCTCAATCTCCATCAGAACAAATATCAAACAGAGAACCCATTTCATCTAATGTTTTTTTCTCTCTACATAACTAAAATGGAGGGACAATGTATAATATGAAGATGAATATGGCGAGGTGACCATTTAACTTTAGAGTAATGATCCAAAGAAACTTAATCCTCCTGAAATAATACAATTATCATCGTAAAATCTTCTGCTTCCCCACAGCAAAACACTGCAAAGAAAGTTTTATATGAATATATAAAATTATAATTGTAAGATATTATAATTTGGAAATATGTGTGAGCCATTTGTATATATGAGCAGTGAAAGAGGTGGGATCTTTTAGAAATGACCCCCAAAATAGAAAAATATGTGAATAGATGCAGGTCAGGTGCATCTTAACAAGAATGTGGGCAAATTTCTAAGAAAGATTTAATACTGATGGCTCTGATGTCTTTGTCTCACACTTAAATGGAATTTACAATGCTGAAAGATAATTATCAGCAAATTGTGGCTTTCTCAGAGCAGTTGCCTTTGATACATTCATGTGTGCCCAAAGATCAAGAGTTGCTGTGTTTTCATCGTAAATGAAACTGGGGTCAACCAAGACTGTTCCAAAGCTGATGGATATGGATGATTCACCAAAACAGATTTAGACAGAGAGTATCTTACAAATATGTAATGCATGCTAGATTCTGCAGAAGTGCTGTGGTCAGTTTCCCTGAACAAAGAATGCTAGCAAATAAAAATTCAATAAAAGCAATACAATGCAAATATTTCATTGGGGCTTTAATTGTTCTTCAGCAGAGTTTCCCAAACTTGGCAACTTTAAGATGTGGTGGACTTCAACTCCCAGAATTCCCCAACTAGCCATGCTGAGTTCAATAGTTTCCACACGATGACTTTTTCTAAGTAATGCAGTGATATAAGTGGAAGCTATGGGGGCAGGGGGGGGTGTAAAAAAGCAGCCCCAATTCAGATGTTTCCATTTCTCCAAGCAGGCTTGCTTCTTCTTTGAGAGAAAAAAGATTGCAGTATTCAAAACTTTCCTTCAGCCTCTAGTTATCATATGCTACCTGACTGTGTATTAAACCATATTACCTGAAAGGGGCTATATGAACAATTAACCCTGGGTCTCAAAAGCATTCATACTTAATGAAGTTTTAACATTAAAGTAACTATATCCTTTTGAAAATTAGAATTGTGGTTGGGTCATGTTCTTTATGACATTTTCATTATCATTATAATGACTCAGCAAGGGCATTTTCCAGCACAGTTCATTAAAATTATTGCTTTTATGGTCATCCAATGACATCTAGTTGGAAATTAATCCAAATAGACATTTAAATAAATGAACAGCATTTCAGGAGAGACTGGCCACACACAGCTAATAATCAAAGTTTCGGTCAATTGGCTATATTTTCAAGAGGACTTTATTATTTCAATACCATATGGTTTTGTTTTTAAAAGTAATATATGGAAACTTCTTTGCTCCTGGTTCTAAATGATCTACTCCTAGTCCTCCAGGGAGGAAAAAAAAACCCTCATTCTCTACATTTGGGTGCCTCATCTGAGGTCGCAAACTGTGCGGCTGCCCAAAGCCTTGAAAGTAGCTTCCAGAACATTCCAAGGTGTCATTATCCTGAAATTTTAACAGGATAAAGATAGAAAATCACCTGATACGCAGAAGACAATCATGTTAACTATGCCATTTAATGTAAAAATTCCAATTAAATTAATTTTTGTATTTGTCCAAACCATTTCCACTTTTCCAATCTTCTTGTCTAAAGCCACTTTTGAGAGTCGGGCCTCAGTGCATCTTTCAAAGGCCAAATTAGGTTTACATCTTAACAAATTGCCTCCTTAGACCATGTAAGATTTTTCGGGGATTTCAAAAAGTAAATGCATGCAATTTGTATGCATATAAAAAAACATTCAGCCATTTGTTTGTTCAGAGTTGCAAAGGCTCCCTGGGAGTTCATTTTATATAATGACCTTACACTTAAAATAAACAGGAGGAAGCTAATGGAAGAGATTTTCTTTTCTTTCCCATTGTTGCCTCCTATGACTTTCAGAAGCAATGGTTGTTGTAAAAAAAAAAAAAGTAGATTGGATCAATGGAAATTGTCTAAAACTCAGGCAGATGTCCAGATTTTAAGCAATGTCCTTAGAAGCACATATTCAAAATGCAGCCCCCAAAGCATTATCGGAAGGAGGAGTCAGTTACATTGCAGGAATACCAACTGTAACCATCTTCACTTTAATTCTTCTCCCTTTCTATAGAAAACCAGCCAAACTTTAAGTGGCTAATAATAGTTTACAAAACCAGAATGATTCTCCTCTGTATGACATTTCGTTCCATGAAAGCAACGTGCTTGACCCTGGTATTGTGATAAGGGGCACCTTTCCTTTGTTGAGAAATGAAACTTTTATTGAAATGAAATGTGCCCATTCGCAGCATTCAGAGGCTCCCTGCATACATGCAATAACTCATTTCTTTTCTTTTAGACCAAGCGCCTAATATAGCTTTCCCAACACATGTGGGTTTTTACAATTTATGACTTTCATTTTCATTCATTCATTCATTCATTGTGTGGCAATAAACTTGGGTCCTTGGGAGCTTGAGTCCAAGGAGGACAAGACGGACTTAGAGCTGATGAGAGGAATGACCGGAGAAACAGGACGAAGCCTGGTCCCAGTCCCTCAGGACGAAGCCTGGTCCCAGTCCCTCAGGCCAAAGAAGGGTCACCAGCAAAGGAGAGAAGGCATAGGATGATCAAGCAAAGGGGGAGGAGAGGGCAAGCAGCGGAGCAGATAACCAATGATGAGCAATTACCTTCCCCACCCCCAATGATTCCTGAGCACAGAGAATGGAGACAAGGCAGGATCAGTGCAGGGCGACCCAACAACTCGGAAGGAGAGCACCCCACCTCTTTTCACAAGGCTCACCTGAGGAATTAGATTTAAAGAGACGCTGTTGGGAGGGGCACTTGTCGGGAACAAGTATTGCCTTTTTCCAGTTTCTCATGCTGTTCCTGACATCGAGATACTTTGCTTGCCTTGCCCTGCTTGCACTGCTTGTCTTGCTTGCCTGGCCTGGCTATGTGCGAGTTTGCAGCGACCCAGTTCTGCTCCAGGTTGTGCTGCAGTCCCCATAAACTCTTTCTGTGACAAGGACTCAAATTCCCTGAACTATGTCTTCTCTCAGAACTGTGCTGCTTTTCTGGACTAATAGAAGCCAGGAAGTATTGGAGGTGCCCCTTTAGAGCTTTGTTCCTGGACTTGCATTGAATGGTGCGACTTTTGGGGAAAGTTGGAGCAATAAAGGGGAATTAAGCCTTCATTTCAGCTATGCTGCTTCCGTGCCTAGTCCCAGGTCATCACATAAACTTTTAAAATCTGGAACAAAGCACTCAAAAGGTGTGTTGGGCATTACTGCCCTCAAAATGGTCAACACTGGGCTCTTAAAAATAGGCAGAGCTGGGAAATTACAAACACTTACAACCTTTTCACACTTTACACAACTTGAGAAATCCCAGCACTTGTTTCAACAGGTAAACATACTGACACATGCCCCAGGTGATTCAGGACAGGCATAGTACCTATGAGAAGACCTGCCCTTGCTGCCTCCACCCACCTTTGTCTATTAGCAAGGCTGGGATCTCATTCAGTGTTGTGTCAATTATTCACAACATAAAGGCAAATCATAAGACTGGGTTGTACTTGCTGGGGTGACCATTTTCCGAACATGCTAAATGCCTGTGAAATTAACATTTCACATTTTGAGTTGCATGAAATTTACTTCACATAAAGCTGGGGATTCTGAGCATCAGGGATCAAACTTGATGCAGAATGCTTCAGATGTAAAACAGAAGCTTAAAGATGCAATCTATGATACAGAAAATTAAAGAAAAACAGCTCATATAGCATTTGCTGACCACTTTTGGGGCAGTAATGGTGGGTTTTCAGAATCAGGTTTTATTTGAAGTTGAATGAGCAATTGAAGAAATGTAAGGCCAAGGCTCTAACAGAAAGAAAATATTGTCATCCCAAGCTAGAATCTACAGAACAGATACTTCAATTTTAAGGTTGATGTCTAAAAAATGGCTATGAATCAACAGTAAATTCTGATACTAATATTTGATGTAGGGTAGGGTTGATGTCCAGTTCAGATAGGCTTGCCGAAGGACTCCCATGAATATTAAAATTTCAAAGATCCTGCACCTGCAAATTCCTGAAATATTTGTTCAACTTCAGATTCAAACCAAATCCTATGTTATCAGAATTGCTTGACAGTAACACGGGTGGCATATACATTTAATAAATAGATAATAAACACATGGACAGTATTCTTAAACAAATGTTAAACTAATGTCTTAAACTAACTGTCTTAAACAATTAGCCCTTAATACTATGGCTGTAATGAAAGACGTCAAGGGCATACACTCATATAATTACCATAAATGGTGTAGTGGTGGAAAATCCACTGGATACTGACTCAGAAGCTCAGTTAGTGAGTTCTTCATATAAAATTTTGGAAAGAAACAAACAAACAAGTTCTACCTTGTTGCACAAGATACACTAGGTGAAATACAAGTCTGCCAATAAATTGGAAATATAGAGGGATATATAGAAGTTGACAAAGATGTTATTTGACAAAGGTTCTACCTGGTTTTTGGGATCTCCCTAAAACTGAAAGTTAGGACCTTTTTAAAAGTACAACACTCCCAAGAGTTTTTTTAACAAAATTTGGTCAAAAGAAAAGTATATCATATTACAAAAATATCATTTTCGCCTATTTTCTGTGAACAAGCAAATAGTTGGCTTCTTTTCTGGTGATAAAAAAGCTTGCAGCTGGCTGTTTATCAAATTGTCTCCTCTTATCAGATTCAGAATAAGCCATTACATGTTCCAATAGACAGAACTTCATTATCAAGATATCATAGATCCAGTCTCAGAATCAAAGTGATTGCTGAAGGAATGTGATGACAGACATGTAAAACCTTTACCTGCAATCCTTGTTTCAAATAGCTCCCCAACTGAGACCCCAAAGAAAAGCATTCTGTCTAGGGCAAAGAACATATTTTGGTTATCCCATGACACAAAAATGATGAAGGACCTGCCTGAAGGACAACATCCCTGTTTCTGTTTTACTGGATTTATGGGGCCCACATTCTCATTTCTGAGTCAGTCCAGGTTGTTTTCTTTCCAATGGATGGCAGTTTTATGCTGTAGGACCTAAGCCAGAAGTTCAATCCCAAATCAGAAGCATATTTCAGGAGCTCTTAGTTTATGGCCATCTTTTTTTCCAGCTGATAAAAGAGTTGATAAGATCTACATTCCACAAAATGGCCTTGTTTTGGGAAGACTGGTTTGAAACCCCAAAATACAAGGCCCCACTGCAGACACATTCAGGGTAGTGCCTTATCATGTTGGCGAACTAATGCTGGTCCCCAAAGATGTAACGTTTAAAATTATTCAATGACATACTCAAGCCTACATCATTACTCTACAGCAGGGTGTCAAACTCGAGATCTGCAGTCCGGATACATCACAGGTTGGCCACGCTCACCCCTTGTTTAGCAAAAGGGAAAAAAGTCATGTTATGTCCATGTGACAACGTGAGTTTGACATCCCTGCCCTAGAGACAAATAGTTAATTTTTGAGTTTCCCACTATGCCTGAAAATGTAAATCATGCTTGCAAAGAGATAAAAATGCACCCTGCCATGCACACAGGAAACTAAATTCAACTGAATCAAGAAAATGATTTCCATTATAAAGGCACAGATGTGAACTTTGAAAGGAAAAAATTGGGGTCTACCTGGCTTACATCCAATCCATTATATCATCCAAATCAACTTCTCTCATTCTCTATTCTGGACAACCCTGCTACTTATATGTAGCCTCCAATGAGGCTCAACCAGCCATTCATAACTTCCCTATATTTCCTCAAAGTTTAGAACACTCCTAGGTACAGAGAATAACAAGTGATTCACCAAAGATTATCAATTTATATCTGTTTTGATTTTCAATTTATATGTGTTTTGATTTTTTTTTCAAATGTTCATGTCAGATTATGGGACAAAACATCCTGCAGAATTACATCATGTGTTTGGACACCTCACTGAGGAAGTAGAAAATCAGAATGTACATTATATTCCTTCACTACTTTTAAGAAGCTCCTAGGGAATTCTCCATATAAAACTACAATGATTGTTACTTATAACTGAATTTTTCTGTATGTATAAGTACAGGCAGTGAAAACAACCAACCAAACAACAGAGGGCATTTCTAAGAGTTGTATTTAGAAATTACATGTTACAGGTTAATAAAATGTCTGATGGCTCTAACACAGGGGTCTCCAACCTTGGCAACTTTAAGACTTGTGGACTTCAGCTCCCAGAATTCCTCAGCCAGCTGGCTGAGTTGAAGTCTACAAGTCTAGGAGTTGAAGTCTACAAGTCTAGGAGTTGAAGTCTACAAGTCTTAAAGTTTCCAAGGTTGGAGACCACTGCTATCCATAAATGTAACCAAGGTACCCCAAAAAAGAGGTGCCACCATTCAACCCAAGGCATCAGATAACAACCAGGTCTTCAGATCTTTATAAATCACCAGCAAGGTGAGATTTAACGATGGAATCTCATTCCAAAATGCAGGCAACATGGCAGTAGAGAAAGTAATGCTTCCTTATTCCCATGCATCTCCACTATTCTGCAAGCTGAAAAGACTGCTAAGAGAATTCTAGGAGGAATCTGAAGAAATAGCTGTGATTTATAAAGTCCTTCATCATGACACAAAAGTGATTGCTTGAAGAATTGCCTCACCCTGATCATCTCTGTGAATCCCACAAAATCAGAAAGGTTGCCCATGCCTTCTTTGAGGCAATGTTATATAATGGGACCTGGAAGCCTTCTCTGCTGCTACACCTGCCACGGGCAACTAATTCCCTCCCTGCAAGATTTGGATGACCCTGACCTTATTAGCTTAAAGATGTGGTTTTTCTCCTGTTCAGAGGTGGAGATGATAGATGAACATATCGTGATACATATGCATGGGCTTTGTTTTTTTTTTAAATTCCCTGCCTTGTGTTAGGTTTTTGATTTTGTTGTGGGGTTGAAGGTTTCTATTATTTGTATTCTTACCTTCTTTGTAAGCTGCCCGGCATTACAAATTGTAAAGGAAATGAATTATAAATCTTGTAAACAAATAATTAAATGAAATAATTACATCTCATGGGCTGGGTTCTGCAGATAGCTCCCTTGATGAGAGGAAATTTTTAAGTATCAAAAAGACAGAGAGCGCAACTAAGGTCATTGGCTTAGAGAAAAGGAGGAAAAGGCCTCCTTTTCTGAAGCAAGCGCTGGTGATTTGGGAACTGGGGGTGGCCGACTGACTTAGCATGGTTGACTGGGTGGGTTTGGCCATCTCGGTGGGCATGGCCAACTTGGTGGGCATGGCCAGCGTGACACCAGCAGCTTCCCAAACTGCTGGCATGTTTCCTCTTTGCACTGGGTAGACTGGGCCAAAGCCACGCTGACACTATGTTTCCTCTTTGCATTGGGTAGACCAGGCCAAAGCGATGCCCTTATATTTTCCAGGGCAGCCCCATGGACCAAATCCGACTACATCAAAACCTGCATTCAGCCCATGGGCCTTGAGTTTGACACCCCTGGTCCAGTGGTAGGATTCAAAAATTTTTACTACTGATTCTGTGGGTGTGGCTTGGTGGGCGTGGCTTGGTGGGCGTGGCTTGGTGGGCATGGCTTGGTGGGCATGGAAGGGAAAGGATACTGCAAAATCTCCATTCCTATCCCACTCCTGAGGGAAGGTTACTGCAAAATCCCATTCCCTCCCCACCCCACTAGCCTGCTTTCCAGCTCCGTTCTCCTGTGCAGGGCAACCAAAGAAGACCCAGCGATCAGCTGGGACTCGGGAGGCAGAGAATAGATGGGGGCGGGGCCAGTCAGAAGTGGTATTTGCCGGTTTTCTGAACACTCAATTTCTGACCAGAACTGGCCAGACCCTACTGAATACCATCTGTCTCCAGTCATCTGCTCCATAACTAATTCATTCCCGTTATTTCTATTCTATTTAGGGGAAGACTCTGTGACCTTTCTATAGCTAAATCTCCCAGGCTGCTCTTCACTGCTCCAATCTCTGCTCACCTTTCAAAAAGCCTTGAAAACCTGGATGTTCTTACAGACATGGGAGCCAGAAATGTAACTGAGTTCACATTGCTGGCTTTCGGCACACCATGTTTAACAACTTCACGTTTACTTGATTGAGAAATGTATTTTTACTATCTTACATTTATATTATATCAGCCACCCAAGTCACATTGTGAGTTGGGCAACCATGTAAATTGCTTTAAATAAAATAAATACATACTTCTATTCTTATTTATCGTGTGGGAGGATGACTCTTGGAACTGTGTTTTATAGAGGGGATGGAAGTAAATTAAATTACTTTAATTTCTGTTCTCTTTAATTTCACATTGTTGATCAGCCACTCGTTCATCAGTTAACATGCGGTTGGCACTGACTGAACTTTACGCCATATGCATACTTTTGGCATTGTATGTTTGCTCCTAGAACAGAAGTTGTGCCTTATTGCAACAATAACAGCAACAACCATAATGAACTTTAATAGCATTAGAGAGCCTGTTTAATATGCAGTACTGCTGACTGAGCTGCCTGTTAATTTGATTTATTGATCAATCACATTTTATAGCTTTCCAGGTAAACCTGAATTGCAACAAATTAATACATTTGCTATATTCCTTCAAAGGGGTAAGAGATGACCAGGCTGAGCATGAGGGCAGGGTTAAATGCATCATCTGTTTGGAGTCTCTATGCCCCCGTAAGAGAAGTAACTCCAGCCCCACTTGAAGTTTGTTGATTCTTTATCTGGTGACAATTCACCTTGACCATTAGTAGTTCAGATACTTGTTAACGTATCAGATATCAGATACTTGTAACGTATTCAGATACTTGTAATGATACTTGCAACATATACTATGTAACGTATAACTTGTAACATGAAACAAACTTGTAGTACTTTCAAACTCTTTCCCAGCTCAGCAGAAGTATTCCTTGAGATATGGGAAAAGAGATACAGGTAGTTCTTGGTTTATGATTGCAATTGGGACCAGAATTGTCACCACTAAGCAAAATGGTTATAAAGCATAACATCACATGACCACACTGCTTAGTGGGGGCAATTCCAGCAGCCTCAGCTACCATTGTTAAGCAAGGATCATGCAGGTCATTAATTGAAGATTTATGTGACTGTGACTTCTGACTTCCTGCAGGCTTCCCCATTGATTTTGCTTGTGGGAATTTGGCAGGGAACATCAAATATTGGGATCACATGACTACAGCTTGCTGTGATATCATAATTGTGAGCCAGGGACCAAGTGCCTGGATCATGATCACATGACTCCAGGGACACTACAGTAACTGGAACTCTGGGGTCTGGTTCTAAGTACCACTTGTTCAACATTATCATAACTTTGAACAATCACTGAATAATGGATGTAACTTTTGGCCTATCTGTAACATTGCAAGAAGCTCAAGCTGGTTCTTCCTTATTCAAAGGGACGTAAAAGGAAGGGGAGGAAAAACTCAATCAGACTTGTAAGATTCTGTAAAAAGAGCTGATCTCAGTAAAGTATAACTCTAATCTTCTTGTAGAATCTGCTTCATGAACTGGAGTTAATTAAACACTTGTATTCCTTATGACAGGGGTGTCAAACTTCATTTCACTGAGGGCCACATCAGGGTTGTGTTTGACCTCAATGGTGTGGGGAGCATGGTCATCTCAACATTATTTGTGTCAGGGGTGCCTGTGGTGTCCCAAGAGCTCTGCCAGTGAAAACGGGTTTGTCAGTTCCATTTTCAGGTGCGACAACTTCCTGAAACCCTCAGCCAGTGAAAATGGAACTCATGAGGGTCATGAGCTCCATTTGCACTGGCAGAGGAACCACAAGCCAGTCTTTCTCTGTTCCCAGTGTGGTCCTGCGGCCAGTTCTGAGCACCCTACGGGTCAAATCCAGGCCTTGAGTTTGACACTCCTGCCTTATGAGATTCCATCATTCTAATTTGATTATTCAAGCATCATAGGAAAGTCCTACTGATATGTCCCATTCAAGACAAATGCAGTCATGAGATATCATCTAACATACCTTCAGGGTAAAGTAAATAAACAGAATGGTTTATATAATCCAACACTGTAAATAATTTCTCAGAATAAGCTTTATTCACCCAGTAAAACACTTCTACTAAAAGTCTACTGTCTTCCAGGTCTTGGCCAGGGGACTCCTATGAGATCTTAGTGGTATGAGCGATTAGGGAGAAACGGGCAGATTAAGTAACTAATTAAATTTAATGCTGTGCCCTTTTTACATCTACAGGTCAGACAGGTTAACTGGGTAAGAAATACTGTAAAACTTCAGTTCACATTCTCTTGTTTGGGGAAGCTGAACATATGCTTGAATCTTATTTAAATGCACATATTCTTAAGCCCATGTCACACTGCATCAACGGATGCAAAGAGGATGTAAAACGGACAAAAAAGCTTGCCATCCGTTGTACAAACGCGATGATCCCGTTGTGTACCACTGCATACGTTTTCATACTCTCTATCAGTCCAAGCATCCGTCTACTGTGCTTACACGCTCAAAAATGGTTTTTGAGCTGGCACAAAACTTTTTGACGACGGATCGCAAGTATACCCATGCGGTCCGTTCTACATCCACTATAGCACTATGGGGAACACGCTTAATAGGTCCATTGTCATCAGTACGTGTCTCCGTATCTGCGTATGGTTGCAGTCTCACCGCTTCGCATAACCGTGCAACTCAGAAAACGGACACAGAGGACAGCGAAACGGACGCGGAATGGACAAAGCGTAAGTGCACGGATGTAGAAAGGATGAAAGCAAAATGCAGCTATGCATCCAGCTCATCGTAACGCATTAGGCCCGCCTTGTCATCTGCTACGCTACCGCTCTTTCCGCCTATAGAACGCCACTTTGCTATGCTCCCCCAGAAGCCTGAGGACCGTGCATCCGCTTGCATCGCTTCCATCGCGCTAGGCCTTCCGTTGAGGCATGGCGTTTAATGTGTGCAGAGATGCTGCTCTGGATGAGAGCGCCTCGCGGCGCGTATGGGGCTGGTGTGTCGAGCTCGACCTGCGACGTGGCCGGGTTTTGGAAGACATTCCGCGTGCTGACGGGTCTCCCTCCGTCCCATTCTTCCGTTCTGTTTATGCACTAATTTTTGCCCTTTTGAGGGAGCGGATAAGAACGGAATGGAAGCCACCGCCGCCACCCCCGGATTTTTGGCCGTCCGCTGTGTCCTTTTACATACGTTTTGCATCCGTCGGGTGATGTGACCTAGCCTTTACCCAAAACTAGTGAGCTGGGGACACATGCTAAACCTGAACAAATTTATTTACATTGTATTGCTAAATTACATTAATAATAGCATCACACATTTAACTTACGGTTAAATTGTGTTTCCAGTTTTGTGTCTCAAAAAACCTGGAAAATTTGGGTAAGCACTTGATTGTGGATGGATTATAGACCTATTAAATAGCTGCCCAAACAATTAGGACAGTAAAATGAGTTTTCAGAAAACCCTGTGCATTCTTGAAATATTTCAGGAATACATTCTGCAGAAGTTGAACCTGTTGATGTCTGCCTAGTGCACGGGTGTCAAACTCAAGACCCAGGGGCCGGATCAGACTCGTCGGGTGCTTAGATCTGGCCCACGGGGGCCTTCTAGATATAACAAAGGACTGGCCATAGTGTCTCTGCCACCAATTTGAAGGACCGTGCACATCTTTCCCAGGCTCCGTTTTTGCTGGCAGAAGGTTGCAGGAGG
Source organism: Laticauda laticaudata (assembly GCA_004320025.1). Taxonomy (NCBI): domain Eukaryota; kingdom Metazoa; phylum Chordata; class Lepidosauria; order Squamata; family Elapidae; genus Laticauda; species Laticauda laticaudata. The sequence goes on along the minus strand of BHFT01042106.1, from coordinate 32,520 downwards.
CCATGGCAGCCAAAAATGAAGTCTAGGAGCCCATTTTCGCTGGCAGAACACTTGGCCCACCACAGGTGCTCTTGACACCAGTGACATCATGCTGGCCATGCCCACCCTGGTCACACCTACCCCGCACCCCGCCCCTGAGTTTGACACCCCTGGCATTTCTTTCACTAGCTCCAAAATACCCTGAGGATGCAAATACCATGGCTTGTAAATTCATCACTTCATAGCATGAAATGAAAAGGTTTTTACAGCTTACTTGATATGCATTGTAAAATGCACATGTTCGGTTCCAATAGACAGACATGTGGATCCAAGCGATAGTTAATAACTTTCTGCAGGAAGAGGAAGTAGTAGCTACCTTCTAAAAAGCAGTAACCCACCCTTCCCTCAAGGAGTCTATCTTGGATCTAACGCTGAAACACAACTTGTCTTATTTCTAACTCTGTCTCTTGTGGAAGAACACTTGCAAACAATTCAGGATGAAGTGGATTATCAGGACCTATCATTTCACTGATGAAATGAAACATGACATGGATGTAAGGATCATGAACATATTTATCCTACTAAACCCTTGAAGCCATTCACTATTGTTGACCATTGCATCCTTCTAGGCAACCTGCGAGGGTTAGGGGCGAGGAGGGTTTTTCTTTTAATGTCCACACTTTGGACAATCCCTTCCCCCCAAGCAGGAATTCAACTGTCTCTGTGCTAATGGATTTCCATAAAGTACTCAAAATTGAACTTTTCCAGAAAGATGAGTGTTGACACCATCAGTGTCAACATGTACAGCACTATGCATGTTTGGATTAATTTATTATGTTATTTTTTCTGTATATTTTTACCTGGAGATTTTTACTACTTTGAATTGATGTTTACTGTAAAACAGGAGTTACCAAGTATTTCAGACCATATTTAAAAAAAAAATTCAAGAAGCAAAGCTGTAGTGATAGAAAATTGGCTTTATTTGAGTGACCTTTTTTTTTTTGCCCTGTAATAATGTATGTAATGTACATTACATTACATTATGTAATGTAATAAGCGTTAATGGAGAGAATGTAATAAGGGTTAATGTTGTTTCTGTAAGCAACACCAGAATGTTTCTTTCCTGCCTTCCTTACAGCAAGGGTCCCCAACCACTGGGTCCCCGACTGGTACCGGTCCGTGGATCATTTTGTACCGGGCCGCAAAGAATGAATAATCGTGATTAAAATATATATATTTTATTAGTTGAAGCTAAGAAGCCCCTTACTATTGGGGAAGAATTGATTTTGCCGGTCCTTGAAAAAGTGTTTCTGTGTGAAACTGGTCCCTGGTACAAAAAAGGCTGGAGACCACTGCCGTCCAGGATTAGGCCATTAATTTCTTCTAACAACCAGTTCTCCGAACTGCTTAGAATGTTAACAACCAGTTCTAGCAAATAGGTGTGAACTGGTAGAATCCCATCCCCGTTTACTTCCAGTTTTCAGCAAGGATGCCTCTCAGTGAACAATGAGGGTGCCAAATTTTTCATTTAATAACTGTACCCAAAAAGTCATAAAATTAGATCAGTCTATAATTGATCTACTTTAAAATTGTCATGACTTACAAGCATAATGATCATGCTCCATTACAGACATAAGTTGAGGAACATCTGTTTCGGCAACTCACCAAGCTGGTGCTTTCTTAATATATAATACAAAGATGTGAAAAGAACAAAATCATTTGCATCAGTCAGAATAAACAAAGTTGAAAGGGACCTTGGAGGTCTCCTAGTCCAGTGGTCAACAACCGGTGGGCCACGGCCCATTGGTGGTCCACGAGAAAATTTTGGTGGTCCGCAGAAAAATGTCACCCCCAGAGCACACACCCAAAGCAATTAATCCAGGCTGCATGGGAACAGACTGAGACACCCACATGGCCCACTCCTTACCTGGCAAACTTGCCTGCTAAGTTGCTATTTTTCTTTTTTCCCCTGACCATCAGCTGTTTTGATGTGCCAGGAGATTTAGATCTAGAAAGCAGGAAACCATAGGATTTCTTGCTTTCTAGCTAATCTTTAGATCTTCGGCTCTGCTTTTTTTAAAAATAAAAAATTCAATATTTACATACATGGTGTGTTGTGAGTTAATTTTGTGAGTTTGCTTGCGAGCAAGTGACTAGATTAACTCAGGTAGCGCGAATGGCAGAAATTAGAAACAGCAGAATCTTGCTGAATGAATGGCTGTGATTCTGTGAACCAACTCAAAGTCTGCAATGCCGTGCTTTGGCCTGGTTTTGGGTAAAAGTTGCTCTTTTTTTTTTTTTTAGAAAACATTCAATATTTACATAAATATTATATCATATTTTACATAGGCAGCTTGTGGAAGCCTATGCCCGAGCCAATCACATGACGCAAGGCAAGCCACATCCACAAATTAGGCCATGCGCACAAGAACAGGTTGTTAAGAAATTTGAATTCGCCACCCGCCTGCCTCTGTGTGTGTGAGAGAGAGGGGGGGAGGGAGGGGAGAGAGAGAGGTTAGACAGATCACTCCTTCTCATCTCTCTCGCCACCACGTTCAAGCAAGCATTGTTTAAGATTCATATTAGTGGGTTCCCTTGGATTTAAAATTATGAGTTTGGTGGTCCCTGAGTTGCCAAAAAGGTTGGCCTAACTTTTGCTGTTCTAGTCCAACTCCCTCTGCTCACCCCTACACCATTTCAGGAAAACGCGCTACACCATTTCAGACGGGCAGTCTCTTCTTAAAAAGCTTATACGTGTTATAGCATCCGCAAACTTTGGAGGCAAGTTGTTTTCCACTGATTAAATTGTTCTGTCAGGAAATTTCTCCTTAGTTCTAGGTTGCTTCTCTCCTTGATTAGTTTCCACCCATTGCTTCTTGCCGTTCCCTCAGATGCTTTGGAGAATAGCTTGATTTCCTCTTCTTCAACATGTCACTCCTAGTCCTTCTTTTCAAAAAGCTACACATACCCAATTCCTGCAACCATTCTTTATATAATTTAGCCTCCAGTCCCCAAATCATCTTTGTTGCTCTTCTCTGTGTTCTTTCTAGAGTCCTATACCCCAAAATCTATAAAATGTATCTACCCTTGGTCCCTCAGTCCATGTCCTAAGGGGGAATAACCAAAGGTGGGTGAGGATATGCTTTCTAATGCTGAAACAGAAATAGACGTTGTCCTGGCCTCATCAAATAGTAGATAAGACCATGGCAAACTTGATTTAATTTTACTTCTTATTAAAATTATGTGAAATTAATCTAATCCTTTAGCTTCTTTATTTTTAAATAACTTCAGCATTAAAAATGACAGCATAATGGAAATCTTTTTCTGAGGCATTCGGGGAGAGGGAGGTGCAATTCAGTTATTTTGGAAACACAGCCTCAGGCGGTGCCTGTTCACCATAGATGTTCCCATGTCAAGCGAGTTAGTAAAGGTGGAATCATCCAACTATAGCATATACCCAAATGAAGCATCACTGCAAAAGCTAACAGATTTATTTTGGCGTAAGCTTTCATTAACTAGAACTCACTTTGTCAGATGCAAGATGGAAGATCAGTGTTAACAGTTACAAACTGCAGAACCACAAATTACAAACTGATGCAACAAATTAAGTTAAACATTCAAATTAGATTACAGAGTCAGAGAAAACAAATATTCACATTTGATTCATCATCGGGTAAATGTGCAATTCGTTTCCTTCTGAGCTGCAATGTATCAACCCTAATAAGATTATTTAAAGCCTATAATCATTGATCACAGTTTCCTTATTGAAACCAAAACTTTTGAGTGTCACACCAAAATAAGCTTACAGAGCAAAATCTAGCAGCTGGCTTGTCAGTAAGGAACAGATTTCCAATTGACTGAGCAAGATTATAGCATCTTCCAACACTTTCTTTCTTTCAACTGTACAGAATTTTTCAGTTTTTAAACACGTTGAATGCATTGCTATTTTACCATATACTCTTGTCTCTGTAAAATCTTTTATTAAAAATATGAGACTGGACCAAAATCCAACTTTAAAAAATATCAATCTTTTGGCAGCTGCTAAAAGCGTAATTTTGCCAAGTGAGCACTTAGTAATGTTGCTGAATATAAACATTCATTTTGTTTTTGTAGAAAACAATGCCCTTACTGTAAATTTGATTTATATATCTGTAATAATACCATTGTGTCATTATATCCCATCATATGCACTAATACCTACTGCTTATATCATACAGCAAAGAAGTAAGCTAAAAATCAATAAATGGTTTGTTACATCATTTGATTTCTATGTGAAATCTCTTACAAATAAAACTCTTTAAGACTCTTGATGACTTACAAATAAAAGATGTTGAAAATAAAACCATTAAAATAGAACCAAAAACCATAAATTGATACACCTAACTAGATAATATGACCCCAAACAATCAAATGTCACATCCAAAATGAGATCAGGACAATGTGGCCTTGAACTTCTTCCAGAAAATAATGAAGGTAGGAACCAATATGATTTCATAAAGGATGTGATTCTGGAATGCCACTGAAAACAAGCACCTATGGGCATCACCTTCACCTCCCAGAAATGGGGAAAAATTAGCTGCTTCTCCCAACATAACCAATAGTAAGCTAAAATATAGAAACAATTTTAAAAAGCTACAATACAAGGATGAACATTATTTAAGAATTAACAGAAAGAACCAATTAAAATTACAGGATTATTTTTCCCCAAATATTTTTATTTATTTAGTTTTGTTTATTTATATCTGCTTTTCTTATTTATACAAATAACTCAAGGCAGTGAACCGATCCAACACACTTTCCTCCTCCAATTTTTCCCACAACACCCACGTGAGGTAGGCTGGGTTGAGAGTGGTTGAAGATCACCCAATGGACTTTCATGGTTACAGTACTAAAACTCCCTCTTACTAGTGTAGTGCCTTAACTACTAGACCAAACAATATGTTTCAAAGACAGTCCTATGGAAAATACAGTCTAATAATTGAGACATGGGCCACTTGGACTAAATCTGGATTTTCTCGTACAGTCAAGCCCTAAAAGTACAATCTCACAAGACGAAGGCTAACACAAATTTATCCCTAACTCTCACATTAGCTCTACTGTTCTAGGACACCTATATCTTGTCCAAATACAATTTCAATTATTAATTCTCATCCAGTCCATTACCACTTCCAAACAACTGCTCAGTGCATCTTCATTGAATTGATGGAGAGAGAAACTTGTTTATATATTCAATAAAATTAATGGATGGGACATCCATTTCCTGCCCAGCCTCCTTATCTTGACAAGAAAGAAAGGCAGGATATAATCATATTTGGTGAAACCCAGATATTATCCTCCATTGGAGCACAAACCTTAATTCCACCAGTTCATTCATACTCCCAAAGAAGGTCACAACTGCATTCAGCAAAATGCAGTGAACAGTCTCCCTACCGATTTTCTTCTTCCATACAGAAAGGTTGAAGAGACAAAGTTGCAAACTTGACCCCACTTTCCTGTTTTGTATGCATGAAGACAGCTGCACTATTATACACCCTGGTGACACTGAATCCTAAATCCAATATGACCTTCTATAACAATTTAATGTCAGCTTAAATATCACATAGGAAGCGAGAAATCCCTGGAGAAAGTTGGTAAATGGCCCAATCATCCTGTAGCACCATCTTCTGACCTTCTAAGAATGAGTTAAACTACCGTGTCAACACGGTATTTGACATTTGTTCAGAGTTGTTAGGAAGGAAGGAAGGAAGGAAGGAAGGAAGGAAGGAAGGAAGGAAGGAAGGAAGGAAGGAAGGAAGGAAGGAAAGAAAGAAAGAAGGAAGGCAGGCAGGCAGGCATGGTAGGCTATTAGGAAGATTTTCATAATTTTCAGAGCATTAAACAATGGAATAGACTGCTGCAGGAAGTGCTGCACTCTCCTTCACTGGAAATGTTTAAACTATGGCTGGACACCCTTCTGCAGAAAAAGGGACTGCAGAAAAAACAATTATTACCAACCTGCATTCCACTGAGGACCTTATACTGCACAAGTCAAAAAGAGGGCTGTGAAAATATTTAAAACCCTCACATCCTGGACATAAACTGTTTCAACTCCTATCCTCAAACCGACGCTACAGAGCACTGCACACCAGAACAATTAGACACAAGGACAGTTTTTCCCTGAACACCATTACTCCGTTAAACAAATAATTCCCTCAACACTGTCCAATTATTTACTAAGTCTGCATTACTATTCCTATTAACCTCATCACTCCTATCACCCATCTCCTCCCACTTGTGACTTATGACTGTAAATTTGTTGCTTGTATCCTTATGATTTATATTGACTGATCCTTGTATGATTTGATTGCTTATTTGTACCCTATGACAATATCAAGTGTTGTACCTTATGATTCTTGCTGAATGTATCTTTTATTTTTATGTACACTGACAGCATATGCACCAAGACAAATTTCTTGTATGTCTAATCACACTTGTTCAATAAAGCACCCATCCATCCATCCATCCATTCATTCTGTTCAAGAAGTTATAGTAGCAGATTCCTACACTTGGTGGAGAGTTAGACTTGTTGATTTCCAAGATCCCCTTCAGTCCTCAGTTTCTCTCTCACCCTCCCACCCCCGCACCCCAAGAATTATAAAGGAAATGAAGCACAAGCCATCAATCTGTTATTCACAGTGTAGGTCATGGGTGTCAAACTCGCCGCATCACACTGCCGTCACGTGATGTTTTTCCCATTTGGGAAGCTGAGGTGGGAGTGGCCTCTGTGTGATGCATCTGGGCTGCAGGCCGACAGTTTGACACCTTTGGTGGTATGAGGAATAGAAAGGATGACTGAAAAAACTGTAACTACCTTATCTAGCACTCCAGAGAAAAGTATTACGTATTCTAAGAAGACACTGCTAATTTCTAGTGAAACTAATTTCCAAGGAACTAAAGTGAGTTGCTGTCTGCCTGGATGGGAATTCCGGAATCACATCAGGAAACAGTCAAGACCCAACAGCCAAGCAGTACAACCAATCAAGCCGCAAACAACAACCTAATCAAAGAACTACCAAGAACACTCTGACCAACACTGAAGGGCAAGCCACTTGCAAGAGAACACCTCAAAGATGATGTTACCTGGTTGGGTAATCTAATGCCTGCAAGAAAACAACCAAGCTCAGAGAGCATGAAGGACCTCATAGTTCTGTAATGGTGAACCTATGGCATTCGTGCCAGAGGTGACACGCAGAGCCATTTCTACTGGCACGCGAGCCATCGCCCCAGATCAGGTCCACTGCGCATGAGGGCATGCCTCCCACCAGCCAGCTGATTGCTGGGTATCTGCCGTGCATGCGCAGAGATGCGGGGTATGCATGGGGAGGGTTATGCACACATGCACAGAGGTGCAGGGTGTGTGCGGGGGGGTCACATGTGCATGTGAAGAGGCAGTACGCAGGTTCCATGCACATGCGCAGGGGGTGGGGGGTGTCCCNATGTGAAGAGGCAGTACGCAGGTTCCATGCACATGTGCAGGGGGTGGGGGGTGTCCCATGCAAATTGCATTATGGGTGCAAGCACTTTTAGCATGCGATGATGAAAAGCTTAGCCATCACTGTTGTAGTTCAACTTCGAGCTACAAATATTCTCATCTATTGGTAACTTGCAATTCCCAAGCAGTAGTGGTTGGTTTTTTTGGGATAGCACTGAACCAAAGAAGTGGTGGATAGATAGGCCTCTGCTCAGGCTCTTCTGAAATTCAATAAAGTTATTTGACAGTGCTTACGCTGCTGACAATTCCCACTTGAACTTGAATTTTTGCAGAGTGATCAAGCTTGTGGTCAAATGGAGTGCTAATCCTATGTATTAGCACAGCGTTTTCATAAACTATGCATGTGCTTTGCAGTAAATGTTTCGTAAGTTGACAAACCCATCTTAATCTGATTTTCTGCTCCTATCAAGAATCTGTCTGCACCATTTCTATGCCAGGGCTATAGGCTTTATTTCCACTGACAATCTGGACAGATGCTATTCACATTTCTCTCTTTGTGCTTCCCGTGCAGTCTCTACAATGTTGAGACATTACAGTTTCCCTGAAGGCTGACATCAATGAAGAGTTGTGAATTAAAACAATACTTCCTTGCAGAAATTTTGATTCATCTTGAAGTAATTTTTTCTTTCTTTTTAGCACTACCTGACATTCCTACCAATGCATGACAGTTACTGGATATGACTTGAGACAGCCAATTAAACTGTCAATCTCGTAACAATAAGCACATGCATCTCAGTGCATGTCTCTCACATAATGGCAAATTTATACTAGTTCTATGATCTACTTTACACCTGGAGATTCAGGTAAATGCCATGAAGGAGAGATTCAAGAGATTCAAGTCTTTTTCCTCCAAAGCTGGTACACTGAGACAGATGGGAGGAAAGTTACTGAATTAATTGAACAGAAAAAAGGGGAGAAACTTTTGATTTAGTTTTCAGAATGTAATGGTTTGTTCCAACACTTTGGGGTTCTACAACTCTGTACACAATGATTTAAAGTGATACATTTTATGTTCCACAAAGTTCAAAGCCAAAATAGCAGCTGAGAAAGAAAAGAGTATCATTAGCATGTTCAGGAAAGCTCTGATAACTACTTCAGAAGTACATTTCTGAAGCCAAAACTAACCCACAAATAAAACCAGATCCAGGAAAACACTATCATACTATATCAAAAAATACGAAGAATGGTTATAGGAACTGGACTTGACTAGTCTAGTAAAGAGAAGGACCAGGGGAGACATGATAGCAGTCTTTCAATATTTGAGGGGCTGCCACAGAAAGAAAGGGGTCAAGCTACTTTCTAAAGCACCTGTAGGCCAGACAAGGGATAATGGATGGAAACTGAACAAGGAAGATTTAACCTGGAAATAAGGAGAAACTTTCTGACAGTGAGAACAATCAACCAATGGAAAAGCTTGACCTCGGAAGTTGTGGGAGCGCCATCACTTGAGACTTTCGAGAAGAGATTGGACTGCCATTTGTCAGAAATGGTGTAGACTCTTCCGCTTGGGTAGGGGGTTGGAATAGATGACCTAAATGTCCCTTCCAACTCTGATTATCTGTTATCTGTTATTTATCCTTTAAAAGTGTAACATTTAAAAAGATAATAATAAACGTAACCCAATGAGCACCAGACATGCTCAACAATATGGTATGTAATAGCAATAGCACTTAGACTTATATACTGCTTTATAGTGCTTTCCAGCCCTCTCCAAGTGGTTTACAGAGTCAGCATATTTCCCCCAACAATCTGGGTCCTCATTTTACCTATCTTAGAAGGATAGAAAGCTGAGTCAACCTTGAGCCTGGTGAGATTCGATCTGTCAAATTGCAGTAGGAGTAGCTTGTATTACTCCCAGAAGAAATCTTAAATTCTCTGGTTGAAATTACAGGTAGTCTTCAACTTAACAACAATTTGTTTAATGACCATTCAAAGTTACAATGGCACTGAAAAAAGTGACTTATGACCATTTTTCACGCTTATGACAGTTGCAGCATTCCTATGTGTGATTTACATTTGGATTCTTGATAGCTGGTTCATATTTGTGACAGTTGCAGTGTCCCTGGGTCATTAGATCACTTTTTGCAACTTTCTAACAACAGGGAAGCCATGTTCACTTCATAACCATGTTACTCATTTAACAACTTCAGTGATTCACTTAACAAATGTGGTAAGAAAAGTTGTAAAATGGGGCAAAACTCACTTCACAAATTTCTCACTTAATGACATAAATTTTAGGCTCTATTATGGTTTTAAGTTGAGGGCTACTTGTACTGAATAGGGAATCCTGAACACAAGACACAATTGCACTGCATCATCAAAGGTAAATTTTGAGACAAAAATCCCATTTGTCACTTCCTCATGCCACTTTTTATTCAATGCTGCCTGCAAAGTCACTGTTTCATATGTAATCTACATATAATTATATTTACACTGATATAATCTGCATTGATACCAGTTTTGTGTCAGTGCAAACATGTCAGTTCGGACAGCTGACAAGATATTGCAATGGCACTAGCAGAAGGCTTCTCTCCCCTACTAAGGCATTTTCCCCTACTAATTCCAGGATGATTAGCTAAACTCTAGTCCAGAGGGTCTTCAAACTTGACAGCTTTAAAACTTATGGACTTCAACTCCCAGAATTCCTCCTCCAGTCATGTTAGCTCAGGAATTCTGGGAGTTGAAGTCCACAAGTCTTAAAGGTGCCAAGTTTGAAGACCCTTGCTCGAGGCTGTGCAATCACATTGACTGCAAAGAAGCAGAACATAGACCTTACAAAAGCCCCTGCATCAATCAAAGTTCATATATTGTAATATGTGTTCTCAAATAGAAAGTTCAATTGGTATTTTAGCACATCAGGCAAATGGCATTGTTGAAAACAAATTAAACAAAGGAAAAGCAAGTTCATAAAAACCTTATTCAGTGAGAAGACCCTACAGATGTGTGAAAAATAATCTGTAGATAATTCCTTCAATTACTATCCCAAGGAAGATATAATTACTGGGTTGTTTGTTTATATGAGGAAAGGGAAGCGTGTGGTTTTTTTGTTTTTTGTTTGTTTTTTTAATTGCACGTTCCCATATCAAAAATGCCTTCAAATGTTGTGCTGGGAGCGATGCTCCCCAAAGGAAGAAATAAAATGTCTAATTATTTACTATTTGAAATTGATGAGTGGCTTCTTTGTCTCCATATATGGAATAACACCTTCTGTCACATTAAACAATGGAGTAGGGATCTCCAACCTTGGCAACTTTAAGACTTATGGACTTCAACTCCCAGAATTCCTCAGCCAGCTTTGCTGGCCAAGTTGAAGTCCGCAAGTTGTAAAGTTCAATGCTCATTTTTGGGCAAGTTGCCAGGACCTACGTCTTCGGTTGAACCAGTTAAAATAGCAGGCTGTGTATTGACATGATTTGATCCAAACATTCAAGCAAGGTCAAAAAGAAAGAATTCTCCTCACTTCTTTTTGCTGTCACCTGAATAGTATTGTGTGGCTTGGACCAAAAGGTAAAAAAGGGAAGGTGGAGCAAAGCATAGGAATGGCTTGTATTTTTTGTCTAAGGACAATTAAAAACCTGGAATTGACTCATCAGAAGTCCCAGTGCCTGATTCCTAAGCTTCCCAGGATAAAAATGTCTGGCTTTGTACCAAAAGCAGGATCAGAACTCTCCATAAAATCTAAATCCAGCCACATCAGGAAAGCATAAGAGAATCTGGATGAAGACACATCTATGGGCAAAATAAAATAAAAAATCAAAGTGGAAGCAATGTCTGTATCACTGAAGCAGACACAACTTTTTCTTTTAAGTGCCAAGGTCTTACTAATGGTTGCCCCGTTTATGCAATTTCCTCCATAAGGAAAGCAAGACTAACCAAATACTTAGTGGGCTGAGACAGACAATGGAAATGTTCCAAAGGTGGCATTCAGTAGGTTCTGACCAATTCTGGAAAACCGGTAGCAGAAATTTTGAGTAGCTCGGAGAACTGGCAAATCCCACCTCTGATAGGAGATTTTACAGTATCCTTCCCCTGCCACACCCACCAAGCCAAACCCACAGAACTGGTAGAAAAAATTTTTGAATCCCACTACTGAACCGTTCCTATACTAGTTGACTATAAAGTTATTTTTAATCCAGAAGTAACTGTTTATAATTCCACACTTTTCATTTTAAAGCCTTGATTTTTTTTTATTTTAGGAGTTTCATTACAAAAATTAAATTGGCATGTACTCTTTGCAATTGAAGCTTTTTAGACTTAAGCATCATTTTCAGTACAATTATAATTTTACATAGAAATATGTTTGTGAAATCAGTATTCCAGGAACTAGAGTGAAATGAAAATATCTGTCTAATAGCAGACCTGAGAAATAAATCATGAAGCATATACCTCCAAGAATAATTCCCCAGTGTAATATTAGATACAGGCAAGTCCTTGAACGTTTGTACAATTTCAGGTAGGTGATTTACGGAAATGTTTTCAATTTTTGAAGAAAAATAGGAACAACTGTTGCTGGAATACTTTTTTTTTAAGGTAACTTAAATGATAGGAGGTAAATATAGATGATCAAATAACAGACAATTAATGCAATACAAAATGCAATTTTCCTGACAGTCTGTAATTAATGACTTCACAGAAAATAGATTATCTCAAATGATTAATTGCTGCAATAACTGCAAGATCAAAAGTTTATCTAATAGAACTAATACATTGGGTAAAATGAATTCAGCATTGCAGGCAGAATATATATATATATATATTCTTCTACCAATGAAAAATTATGGAAATAGTCAGCCAGATGTTTCTAGAGAGTTCATAAGCAGGATAAAGACATGCCCTCTCTAGAGGTAATGTATAAATTATGCTAGGAGTTATGAGTTTCCCACCAGAAAAAAAAATGCTAATCACATCAACTATCCACCTGGTGCTAAATCCAAGAAACACAAGATAAGGTGCCTGTAATCCACAGGAGAGATATTCCAGATTTAAAGTACAATGGGTATAAAGAGAAAATTGCATTTTAGTATTATCAGAAGACAACTGTTCAATGTGACTTCCTTCTGCACTGCAATAAAGGTTTTGATATAGTTGCACCATATTAAGCTCCTGAGAAATTTTTGCTGTTTGAGCTGGGGAATCAGAAAAGTACATGTGAAGCTTTTGATAGGCTTATTATCTATGAATTTATCCAGTTCCATGTACTTATTTAACTGCCATTAAAGATTCTGGGGAAAAAAAAAAACCTATTATTTCTGATTCTATTTTCTGTGAAAGATTGCTCATGGCCTGAAAATTCCTTTTATACCCTGATCATGGCGAACATGATTTCTCTTCACCCTTTTCTTCCCTAGAATAAATACAACAAGACCTTCAGTGTATCCTCATGGAGTATGTCCCCACATCCTATGTCTTCTTTGTTAAGTTAAGCCTCTCTGATGAATCAAAATTCTTTTGGAAATGTGGCCTGAATGGTTTCAAGACGTGCTTGAATGGAGACGAAAAATGTCTTCATGTTTCTTTGATACAGCAATCCAGAACTGTGTTAGCCTTCTAGCAGCTTTCTCACACTGCATATGCACTCTGCTGTTGCATTTCTTATCTATTCCTTGTTATCTTGCTGACTACTCAATGCCCTGCTCAGTGATTAAGCTTGAAAAAATTAACCATATTTTCTTGATTCTTATCGACCTTATTAATAAAAATATATTTGAATCAATTATATGAAGTTTCCAACAAGTCAGTCACAATAGAGCAAGATCTATCTTGTACAGCCAAGCCACCTAACTGGTATATATATATTTTCTTCTTTTAATCACCCTGTAATACCTTGCATTGGGATGGAATCAGGGTGACTGAATGGAGCTGAGCGTTTACTGGCCGGATGCCCTTCCTGACGCCTATACAGAGTTCACAGCAGATATTTTCTCTTTGAGCCCAGAGAAAGAAATAGCTGCTAATACCTAGGATAGAATTCACAGCCTCCCAATTGTGAAGAAACAGCTCCACCCCCGAGGCTACTACACTGCTCACCTAACATATATTTATTGGTTTTAAAACAAGTAGCATTTAATTATCATGTTTTAATACTGGGCTCCCTTTAATTCTGGTACTTAATCATCAATTCTGGGAATAAAGAAAAATATTGTTTATTTCCTTAATCAATTTAATTTCCTTTCAGAAAAATAAATTTTAGGAAGGCTTCATATGAACTGAAAAACTTATTCAACCCGGGTTTATATTCTAAAGATGGTATGACTGGGCTAATTCTTTGGGGGGTACTTGGAGAAAAATATATAAATGTGACTTTCTGAATTTGAAGCCAGTGATTGTAGTGGTCAAGGAATGGATAAGAGGATGTGAGATAATACTCTCTAAGGTCACAATCCATTTTATGACTGTTGAATTATTTTCAAGTGCAGTATAATCCTAAATAGTATCTTATCATTCCCTGCATTCTTAATACCCATTACAGACTAAGCAATACATATTATCACTTTATGGATAACAGCATGCCAGGGGTGGGATTCTACCGGTTCTGACCAGTTCTATAGAACCAGTTGTTATGATTCTGCGCAGATTGGAGAACCAGCAAATCATGCCCCTGGCTGGCCCTGCCCTTTTCCCTCCACCCTGCCCCTTCCCATCAGTCCTTATTGTGCATGCGCACATGTCTGACATCATTGACTGCGTTCTTCCCCACCCAGTCACTCCTTAAGACAGTGGTCCCCAACCTTTTTTGTACCAGGGACCAGTTTCACGCAGAAACACTTTTTCAAGGACAAGCAAAATCAATGCTTTCCCAATAGTAAAGGGCTTCTTTACTATTTCTTTACTAAAAACATATTTTTATATATATTTGAATCACGATTATTCATTCTTTGAGGCCCGGTACAAAATGATCCACGGACCGGTACCGGTCTGGGGCCCAGTGGTTGGGGACCCCTGCCTTAAGATATTTCTTTTTTTTCCCCTCCCAACCATCAATTGTTCCTATCATCAGCTGTGCCGGGATTCCCCTCGCTGTCTGACTCCTTCACCCAGGAGACTCCCGAGGGCCAGGAGGCCCCAAAATGCAGCACAGGGGGTTGCTGCAAAAAAAAANAAAAAAAAAAAAGTCACGCCCACACAGTCACATGGACACACCACCTAGCCATGCCCACCTAGCCACGCCCACAGAACCATTTGTTTCAACATTTGAATCCCACCCCTGCAGCACACTGCATATACAAACATTTGCAGATTTGCCTCTAGATCAGGGGTGTCAAACTCAAGGCCCATGGTTGGATCCAGCCTGTGGGGTGCTTAGATCTGGCTTGCAGGGTAACCTAGGAAACAGCAAAGGACTGGCCTGCGGTGTTTTTGCCAGCTTAAATAGAGCCTGGGAGGGCTGTGCATGGCCTTCCCAATCTCCGCTTTCGGCCGCGACAGCCTCTTGCAGCCCTCTACCAGGCTTCATTTCACACGAGTGGCGTCACAAGTGACATTGATGGCGACACGAGCCTTCATTTCACATGAGTGACCCCAAGCTGGCTACGCCCATCCTGGCCTTGCCTATCCCAGCCATGCCCCCCAAGATCAAACACAACCCTGATGTGGCCCTTAATTAAAATAAGTTTGACACCCCTGCTCTAGATCTTCTGTACTTATGTCTAGCGTTTTTCCCAGTGGTATATACTTTTTTTTACTCCTAAGTTTTTTTTCTCTTCAAGACCATACATACATACATAAATACAAACATACGTATATATTTCAACAGGATTAAATATTTCTAAATACATTCCTTTCTCTATTTCATTCATGCCATTTCTACTTATTCACTGTTTTCCCTCTGCTTGCTACCTTAAAGTTAGGTGTTTACAGTTAGATTACTTCCTTATTATAAAAGAAGGAAAGATTACCCAAATAATTTCTCATTTGTAAGATAAATTATTACACCTCAGTGTTCTTTTATTTGTCTATGTGTGGACAAAATATCTTTTAACACAAGTTTTAATGAGTTTTCTATTGCTCTGAATATAAGGGCTTGTTGAATTAATAGTTCTCTGTCATTTTAACATTATCATGTGAATTTGAGCTGAACTCTTCTTACTATAACTATTCAATAATAAACTCAAAGTTGTAAAAGCTTACTGAATGCATGGCACATCTCCATTAAAAAAACCTGTTTAGACCAATTCCAACTTATGAGCCAGAGTGTGTGCATGAAATGCATAGGTAAGCTTGACTGCCCGCGTGTGTTTGCATGCAAAGTGTTTAGGAACAAAATCTGGGTTTTATAAAATTGATTATTTATTCCCCCTCCGATAAACATAAACAATTGTATTTTGCTTGAACAAAAAAGAGAGAAAAAAGCAGCACTATGAAGATACTGATGTGCTTTTACAAATTATCAAAAAGTGTGTAACACTTTTTGTGCTTTGCTCACTTTCTTTAGTTAGCAAAAGCTTATAACACAAAAAAAAAAGAGGTGGAGGGAGGAACCAATTTCTTCAGGGCCGATGTATCTGAAAGATGAGGTGACAGAAACACTGAATATGAAGGGAGCTTTGTGATTGTGTCAAGTTCTGAAGATAATTACCAGCAAGAGATGTTACATTGATTAGTAACTGTGTGAACAGATTCTTTTTCATTTTCTCTTCCCTCTGGGTTGTCTCACTGGAAGCTATCAATCCTTCTCAAGAAAGCTTGATTTAAAGGTACCGAAAATAGCAAAAACAAGAATGTTTGCAATGCTTTACATGCCCTGAGGATATACAATAACACTTTTAACTGAAAAGGCTTGTGGTTTCTCTAGTGTGTGATTTCATTCCCAAAAGTTTTCCTTGCTCAAAGACTGAAATTCACACGTATATAAAGAAATGATCCCAAATTAAGCAGCAAAGAATACAATTAATTAAACAGAACCACATACAATGTGAAATTAGTCTTCGGGTCATATTTCTTCAAGACTAATATATCTCTATTATTAGATTCCTATTATAAAAGTTCAATTCTACAAAAAAGGTGGGTAAAAAGATGGACCAGGTATCACCATGATGTGGTAAAAAATTGGATATATACTTTTGATTTTACCTCCAAGTGTCCTCAGTGACTCTCAGAAAGATTGCTAACGACCAGATGATACAAGGACCTTTCCCTCATCCACCTTTCATTCATAACTGAAGCTCTTTGGATGAGAAGTGAAACATCTTCAAGGAAAGACAAAGTCCAGGTTTTGTATTTAAAAAAAAAAACACCTTTGAGACAACCATGACCTGGATGACTAAGAGTCTCCATAGAAATTTATGGGTGTTCTAACAATTGCTTTGTTACTCATGTGTACTTTCAAATCTCTTCTAATTGTTTAGGGTTGGATACAACCCAACATTTTTAGCTAGGGATGAGACTGAAATAGGGTGAGTATCCTGATACTTGCACTTTCCTCCTCCTAGAAGGAGCTTTTTTAGGGAGAGGATTAATTTCTTAACATAGAAAAGTATTAATTTGGGAGTAAGGAGGAATACTTTGGAACAACATTGTCTGAAGCAATTAAGTTGTAATTGTTTCAACAGTCAATATACCGAGGAATTCTTCTCATGGCTCTTATTTCTGTTAGAACCAAAATGTGGTTTAGCTCCAGATTTAGCAAGGTTAATGTGATCCTACTGTAGATTCTTCCCAATTCATCACTATTTTTATTTTTTAAACCAATCACTACATTGGTTGGATCCTGAGGAGTGTTATCAATTTCAATTACAGGTTTTGTACCTTTGGATTGTATCTAAAAGAACATCCAATAATTCAAATAACTAATCTATTTCATGGTCCTATGCACTTGGCTTAATTGTGCAATCACAATTAGTTTTTTTTCCCTATGTTGAAATGACCATTTTGCATCGTATTTATTGACACTAAATATTCAGGATATTGAAATAGCTCCATAGTTAGCATTGCTAAAATATTCAAAGAAAAAAAAATACAAATACAGAAATAAAGCGTGGGGTTTTATTTTTAGATGAATGATATATGCTTTGCCATATAGCCACAGAGTCAGTGTCACTTTATGCTTGCTTGTGCTTTGCTATTATGGCAACAGACTGCCATGAGCTGTGGGGAAGGGTAATGAAAAGGGAAATGCTTGGGAAATTGAAAGTAGATGCTGTATCTTCTTGAAAACCTGTCTCAAGGTCACCCAGTGGAAAGAATGGGGGGAACTGCATACCAAAGCACTTGGATTGACAGTTAAGAAAACCTTTTGCACAATCTGGATTCATTACATTGAGGTGGGCAATAAAAGAGCTAAGGAGGGAAAAGTAAATGTGGGGATTTTGGCACAGGACTTTCACTTCTGTCTTACTGCTATATACTTGATCTCTATTAAAACTATACTTTTCTCAACAAAGGGAGCCAAGGATCATTTCTTCTTAGAGCTTTAAGTTGTGGCAGGTCTGACACACAGGGAAGAAGTTAACTCACTTGCTATATTTTCAAACACAAAAAACTAAACCATATTAAATTTGGGATATAGAAGCTATATTTGCCTGCTGTATTCAGTTATAAAAAAATATGCATTATTTATGGCATGGCCTACTTTACTACACTGGGATAGAAAATTTTGAAGATGGAAATCATTATGGGGCTATCCCAGTCTAAGTATGTGTAGAACATGTTTTGATATCAGGCACATATTGTGAAATACCTACTGCCATGACTATGAGCGAGCCTTGGATGTCCGAATAGATTTTACAGTTCTTGATTGCAGAAAGAAATCTAGAAGTATTGAATTATTTTCTGCATATATTACAGATTTCACCATCCATACAGAATGGAAAAGCACATCTGACCAAACTCTGAAGGTAATAACCAGCAGGGAGAGATGTGATGGGAGGGCATATTTAACTGTATAGTAAATAAAGTCTCCCGTTGTATCACGCTGCAGTCTAACCAAAGAATTTAATATCACAGTCCACCTATCTCTGCACCAAAAAAAGTCCCACTCTTCAGTGCTAGGTCAGTTGCTGGTGAAACATGTCATATTAGGGATTAAAGTATTGATTTGGCATTTATCCTAAACATCTAGCTAAGAGAAAGAGGAAAAATCCCTCCACTCTTGTCAATTGATAGCCTAGTGCAGGGAGCTAGGATTAGTTACGAGTAAAGAAGATTGGCTGTAGTTCATTCTCCGACAATATATTTGATAATCTTCTATTAGATCGTGCGACTACATTTTGGTGGCCAGAGTAGGGAGAAAGAATCTGGTCAGAGAATATTAACGTTCTCTCCATCTGGGATGACCTTAACCATGCTACTTGCTTTCCCTAGGGTTTTTTTTGCGAAATTTCTTTCCATGGGCTTCTCTAATTTCAGAAGGTGTGTTGGTTCGTTTTCATTTCTGCATATATTTTTTTTATGTTTTTACAATGGATCTTTTAGCCTTTTCTTCATGTATTGCCACGCTAGAAGCTAAACCTTTAGTAAGCAGGTAAAACAAATGCTTTTATAACAAATTAAATAAATCTATACTCATTTACATCAGGGACTTAATTTTGTTTCCTTGCTTTTAACAGAAATTTGGGTAATAAACATAGCAGACTTCAATCAGAAGTCTGATTGAATCAGACTTTCTTTCAACCAGAAAGAAATTTCCCTTTTTCTAAGAGTTTTTATTAGCTTGTAATATAGCATACAAAGAAAATACAAAAGTAAATAATAGGGAAAATAGGGAAGGAAAAGAGGAGGGAAAGAAAAGGGGGAGAAAGAAGGTATTGATTTCTGACTCCCTTTGGTGCAATAGAATAAGAGAATTAACTTAAAAACCTTAATTTCTTACTTTTACATAATAGTTTAAACTAGCCATTTCTATTACAACAAATCTGATTGGTAAAATCCAAAATCAAAGTTTCATTTTTTTTTCTGCCTCAAGCACAAAGTCCAAAAGCAGTTTCTTAATGTTTTGTTGATGCAGTTTCAATAGAAGTGTTTTCAACCCTAATTCCATCGTTTAGAAATTCTTTCAGCAACTCCCTTTTGCAGTATGAGAAATCTTATGCACAAAAGGTAATGAGAAATTTACATTAAATTCAGAATCCCGTGAAACTAAAAGATATCCTTGAAGCCTCATGAACCATTTCCTTGGAACGAACACCTGAGAGTTTCTTAATTGTAAAGAGACATTTATTCCCCAGGAAAAGAAGCCAATAACTAGTGGAAATGTTATACTCTGGATTTAAATGTGGCCATAAATGACAAGAAAATACCACAATTACATGGCAAGGTATGCGCTTCATAAGCTATTTGCCTTGATTTACTTCATGCATCTGCAAACTGAACTCTATAAAAATAAATGATTAATGATGAACCAGATGACTTTATGGCTTCTGTAAAGGACATTATAACCTTTTTAAAAATCTACAACAATAGCAGCACAGCTCAATGAACCGCATGCCAGATTCAGAACAAAATAAATTAACTCGAGATAATACACCAGTTGAAATCACTGTATGCCGCTTAGATTGTTAACATTATGTCTAGTGGAAATGTCATAGCCTAACAATATCCATGATGGTGATAAAGGTGTTGATATGGCTGAATGTTTAAAATAATGTTTCAAGTTCTGACTTGAATGTTTAACATCCAGAATGTTTGAATTGGCAATAAATAAGTGAATTTTACTGACAGCTAGCAATGAGATTCTAGTTTATGCACACAGGACATATACTATATCAGCAGTGAGCAATGTTGGAGAGGATCAGGACAATTCAAATGATTGCAGCAAGACATTTAATGACCTGGGTACATTCACTGTACAGGAATTTAGACATGGCCTTCAGAAGAGAATGGAAGAGGAGAAATGGTCAGTCATCCCTGGGAAAGTAGAAAGCATGAAGATTCAGAAAAGTCTTGCCTTGATCTTGAGCATCCCTGATAGTGCAGTGGTTAAAGTGCAGTATTGCAGGCTAACTCTGCCCACAGCCTGGATTTCGATCCTGATAGGGCTTAAGGTTGACTCAGCCTTCCTTTCTTCCAAGTTTGGTAAAATGAAGACCCAGAATGTTGGAGAAAATTTGGAAATAATGCTTCTACTTAGTGAACCACCCAGCACTATGGGGCGGTATATAAGTCTAAATGGTATTACTATTGATGATCTTCAAAAAGGATCCTGAAGGTTTTGGACAGGCTTTCAAGATTCTCACAATTTCCAGAAGCCCTTATGGTGTCCTTGTGTGGCTTAAGTCAAATCACCAGAACTAGCAAGACTGACCAACATTCAGCCTTCTTGTTTGTAATTGTGATTAATAATAAAGATGGAAGGAAACTGTTTCCATCCATTAGTCCAAAGTGGCAATGAGGTGTGTGCTATTTGTGAGCTTTTCCCACTTATCTACAAAAAGAAAAAAGTTTGAAGAGGAGCGAGGATCATCTTCCAATGAAGATCTTTCATTTTGAACATAAAGCAAAGAATTATTCATCTGATACAGTCATTTAGGGGTGTAAGTAGGATGCATGAATGAAACTTGTGGACAATTTGGTGCCTGTTTCTTCCTACAAAATGTGCCAGAAATATTTTCCTTTGTACCTATGTTATTTAGATCTACACCCCGTGACATGCCTACTAACCTGGAGAAAGTCCCCAAAACAGAAAACATGAATACAAAAGAAACGGCATAGAAGCATGCAAGAACATCAATGTTTTATAGGATGTCTTAATTTCATTCAATATTTCAATGCAGTTAATGAACTACGACACTGGACCTTATACTAGGGAATGTTAAATTAAACTCTTTATATGTTGAACACTAAACTAAAACTTCATTTGCATTGAATGAACATTTATCTTGTAAAAGAAATATAAGTTTGGACCTCATACCACCATTGATTAAATGAGAAATCACATCGGACATGTCTGTGGTACATACATACATGTAGCTTAAGGCACGGTTGATACTTCTTGGTTAAGCCCCTGTCAGACTGCACCAACGGATGGAAAGAGGATGTAAAAGAGAGGAAAACACTTGTCATCCGTTGGTTAACGCGATGTATCCGTTCTATACTCACTGCCTCCATTTTTCATCCTCTCTATCCGTCCAGCATCCGTTTATTGACGTTTCATCCGCTCAGAAGGTTTAATGCAATGCAGTCAATAAGTTAGTAACCCTGTTTGTTAGAATGAATTGGCTTCCCCATTGACTTTGCCTTGTCAGTAGTTTGGCAGATACAACAACGATCATCAAGTGTGAACGCAGTTTGCTAAAGCTCCGAATTTGGAATATCATGGGATGCTTCAAAGATCATAACTGTGAAAAATGGTCATAAGTCCTTTTTTCAGTGCTGCGAAACTTTGAATGGTCATAAGAGAAACTGTTGTAAGTCAAGGATTAGCTGTACTTCCATACCAAGTTCCTTCAAAATTGCAGACGCTGAAGTAACATTACACTCTTCTGTATTATATCTTTCTCCATACATTTCATAAGCTTTGGCACAATCATTTTACAGGCACGGGTGTCAAACTTGATTGGCATCACGGATTGGAATGGTGATGTAATTGCAATTATTGCCTTTATTGAGCCGGGGGTGGGTGTCACCTGCAACATGACGTATCCGGCCGGACGGGCCACCAAATTTGAGCAGGCCTGATTTACAGGCTTTTTTTTCTCCAAACAACCATGGCTTGTATAGGCCTGAATGTCCCACCAAAATGCTTCTGATATGCAGTATTTTTGTTCTAATCATTCCCCTACAGAAGGCATTATCTTGTGAAAAAAGCTCAGATTGTGCCTCAGCCACCATCCTTATTTCAATGTGGAAATCTTAGCAGCTCTGACTGGTCATATCATATAGAGATTTCACAAATTTTGCTCAGATGTTGTTTTATACAATCCATCATACTTGACTTCAGATCCCAAGGGGACTACTAACGCAGTTTTCAGAGACCAAATACACTTTGCAAGAAAATGAAAAACACTTGTGCAACATATTTCATTTTAAAAAACATATCTGATTCTTACCAGAATAAAAACCCAACATCTGTACACCATGTTAAATCTAAAAACTCTTACTTGTCCAGTGTGTAAAAATTTTCCCCGGGGGGAGGGAGAAAGAGAAGCCAAATATTGCTTTCAATTTTTTCTCCAAGCTATTCTTATGCAGGTTCATCGGGAAAATGCTTTCATTGCAGTTTCTGAGGAGAAGAAAATGTCAGTGGTACTTTGTGTGGGTTTTGACTTTTTCTTTCTTAAAAACAGGTAGTCCAGAGGTGGAATCATCAGGTTCTGACCAGTACTCTGGAGGAACCAGTAGTTGGATATTTTGAGTAGTTCAGAGAAACCGCAATACCACCTCTGAACTGTATTCCACCCCATCTAATTCTCTCTGCCCTCCCGAGCCCAGATGATCAGCCGGGTCTTCTTTTGTTGCCCTGAAGAGGAGAACGAGCTGGAAAGCAGGTTAGTGGATGGGGAGTGGAATGGGGAAGTGAACCTGGCTATCCATTGACTTTGCTTGTTCGGGTCACAAATAGTGATTCACATGACCGCAAGAACAATGCAACCATCATATGCACAGTCGGTTTGTCAAAGCATCTGAATTTTGATCATATGACCAATGGGACACGCAAACATGTAAGCATGAAAAATGATCATAAATCACTTTTTTCAGTGCTATTGAAAACTTTGACGTCATATCAATGAACTATTGTCAAAGTCAATGGATTACCTGTACAATATTTTTAGTTATTATTAGCCAATTTGGCCATGTGAGAGCCGAATTCAACAAACCATAGCAGGAATCTGAGTATCGTGTTTACTCTTATTAGTGAAAATAGCATGGAAATTTTTTGAAGATCTTCCCTAAGATTTAGCTGGGGAATGAAAGCCTGGGAATAGTTGTGTGTTAAATGCAAGACATGGGTACACAGTGCATTGCATATACTTTACTCCTTATAATAAAGATCTGCCATAAAAGACATTTTGGGATGTATGAATTGTAAAAATGAAAACATTTTAGATCCATGGTGACACAGTGGTTCAGAATGTAGTATTGCAGGCTAATTCTCCCCACGTGCCAGAAGTTTGATCCTGATTGGTTTAAAAAACAGTGTCAAACCTCACGCAGGCTCAAAGTTGACTCAGCCTTCCATACCTTCCAAGGTGATAAAAATGGGGACCCAGATTGTTGGGGAGCAATAGGCTGACTTCTGTAAAACTGCTTAGAACAGGGCTATAAAGCACTGGAGAAGCGGTAACGTAAGTCTAATGCTATTGCTATCTCCCATTTTTTAAAAAAACTACAAATTCTTTTTGAATAGCAAAAAAACTTTGCTTCAAAGCTTTAAGTTTTAAACATACACTCTTATGCCGTGTTAATTAGTGAATAAACATCCAAAAGTGTTTGACCAAAAATTATCCAGTCGTCCACGTCTTGTCATAAACATGTTTTCTCTGCTGAAAAAATTAATTAATACTTAATGTTCCCCTCCAAGATTATTCTATCTGCTGATAACTGATAAAATATTGTGATAGTACCATCATGGACTTACAAAGAAACCAAAATTTCAGTTCAGATGGCTTTGCAACCCTATTACTGAGAAACTCATTTTCAACTTAAGTAGCCAGCTCTTTAGCTAATCTTTTTAAATAAGCACTTTCTCACGAAAGTACCTCTAAAGCTGCTTGATGAAAGGGAGCTAGCAAGGTGACAGTTCTGAATAAAATGCATATTTATTGAACCAAAAAAAGGAAATGATACTGTTTTACAAAAAACTAGCTAGCCAAGAACTAAGTTCAAGCTACATGAGTCCCCCTTTAATTAAAATTGGTTGAAATGACATTTCATTTCATTTCGGTGAGTTCACAATAACTTTTATCTGTAGCCTCTCTGTAAGACACTGGAAAAATAGTATCTGCTCTACAGCTGATATCTGGGCAGTTTACAACTTTGTTTTTGCAGCATGATGACATAAACTAATTAACATTAAAAGCAGCACTGTATAATTAACAGAAGAAGCTAGAACTGTAACTGTATTGTAATTTACTGTAAGAATCGCCATCTGTTGTGGTACAACCAAGCAGCCCAGTGGAGCTGGCACAAGACTCGGCACAGTCATAGAGGACGTTGGGGAGGAACATGGGCCAGTCCTGGAGTCTGGGGAAGGGCTCTGATGAGTGCTCTGAAGATGGGGGCCAAGGGCTGTCTCACAGTAAATCAGCTGCGTTCAAGAGTCGGAGATCGATGAGGTAGAAGAACAGCAGAGCCTGTTTCCCAGTGAGCACATGCCACATAGCTGCCAGGCAGAATAGTTAAGGAACAAGGACTCAACTTGGGAGTAAAAGCCATAGGTGGACAGTGAATAGAACCCTCCCATAGGGAATAAAGAGGAGTGAATAGGGGACTGGTGTTTGAGGAGAACAATTAGTTCAAATTATTAAGGGTGAAAGTTCTATCAACTCCCTGCCAAGTATCTTCTGCTACAGAGTGGCCATTTGTAAGATATGGCCTGGCAACTCTCCAAGCCATTATAAAGGTATGTTAGTTGTGCAAATCTTCTTGAAAGACTGTTTCCAGGCTTTGCTGGAGAGGAATCAGTACCTACAATAAAAGGGGTTATGTTCAGGACAATGGAAGTTTGGCTTCATGACTTTGGAAGCCTAAGGTCAGAACAGCATGCATAAGTTAGTGTCTGAAGCACTTCTAAAACAAATCATTCACTCTCTCTCTCCTTCCTGTCCAATCGTGATAGTAAAAGAACAATTCGCCTCGCCAAAGGTTTCATGGAGAACTGGACAGTATAGTTGCAGTTGCAAACTGTAAGCACCACTTTAAATATTATCAGTATATGTCAGTTTCCCTGTTATTTATCAAAATCGGTAGTCCTTGATGATGACCAAATTGAACCCAAATTTATGTAAAGTCAAGACATTTGTTTGAATAAATTTTCACCCGCCCATTTTATGACCATTCCTGCCACAGTAGTTAAATCATTGCAGTTGTAGTTTTAGTGACATGGTTGTTACTTGAATCTGGCTTCCTCATTGACTTTGCTTGTCAAAGAGGTCGCAAAAGGTGATCACATGAACCCGGGACACTGCAACATCAATAAATATGAACCAAGTGTCTGAATTTTGCTATGGGACCATGAGGATGCTACAACAATCACAAGTGTGAAAAATGGTCATGTCACTTTTCTCAAGTGTGGGTTGTAAGTTTAATGGTCACTAAACGAACTGTTGTAAGTTGAGAGGCTACCTATAATGGTAAGTGGAGGGAAAAGGTTATTTACCAGTTTAAAGTAATGCTTTTCAACATCATTAATAGCAACCAAGCAAATAAACGAAGTAGAGTTTGGAAATCAGGAAGGACAAGGTTGTTTACAAGAGGGTAGTACTTATCCGTTGTGTCCTTTTTACTAACGTTTTGCATCCGTTGGGCAGTGTGACAGGGCCTTAAGATTTAGGGAGATGGACATCATGTTTTAAAAGAAGATTCTCAGTATCTCTTTGAAGTCATTATTTTTTTCATTTGGAACCAGACTAGCTGCTGTGCTGAAATAATCGCTTTACATTAAAAAAGGGTTATTTATTACATAGGCTAATGTGGCTGCCCAAATCAAATATATGATTTTAGGTTGCTTACAACATTAAAATAATGGAAACATTCCAATAAGATCCCTGTTAAGAATATCATATTGGATATTTCATGGCATTTTCCACTTTTACTGTAATATTTACAACTTCACATAATTACAACTTCATATAGTGGAGAAGCTCTAGAAAATGTGCCCAAGCAGTTAGAACTGTCAGGTCATTTCAAAGATCTGGTTTTTAAAAATGGATGTTTCCAAAATAAATTTATCATTCACTTACGTTTCATTTACGTTAAGAAAGGGGACTTTTCATCAAAGTAAGCAAGCTATATAGAACAATTCTGTTTTGGATTTTTTTTTAGGTTAAAGGCAAACTAGGGTGGAAAAGTAGAATTCAATAAAGAGGAACAATCTACTCTGAAGAGGAACTTCAGTTTGTTTCTCCAGTTTAACCATTGAGTCATCTTTCATATTCTCTACAAGGCATATTTTACTAGATATTGTTCCCAATAGTCAGACTGCATACAGATCAGGTAAAAATCTTTAAAAATACACAGCTTGAGATTCCATCTGAGGATCATGTTAATATACAGTAAGATGCTTTGTCCTGCCAGATGAACAAATCTCCTATAAAAGTAGCAAGGGTAGACTTTCTTATAAAAAAATATTTTGCATGCTTAAGAGCTTGTCTTTCCATCAGTTCCACTCTGAAATTATTCAACCAGTCTAACAGTTTAAATATTTATTTCAGGTGTTTTTGAACAACGTCTATTCTTTAAAACATTTATGGTCTATGCGTATTTTAGACAGCATTAAAGAGATGCCTCCTTAAACAAGCAGCACACAAGCAAAATAAGGACCACAGAAATTCCAAGAGTGAAGAAAGAAAGAAAGAAAGAAAGAAAGAAAGAAAGAAAGAAAGAAAGAAAGAAAGAAAGAAGGAAGGAAGGAAGGAAGGAAGGAAGGAAGGAAGGAAGGAAGGAAGGAAGGAAGGAAGGAAGGAAAGAAAGAAACAGAAAAAAAGAGAATTTATTTCCAGAAATTAAAAGAAAAAGAGGGGAGGGGGAGGGAAAGTTAGAATAATTAATCAGTGAAACAATTTGCCTCCAGAAGTTGTGGATGCTCCAACACTGGACAGTCAACAGATATAAAAAGAAAGAAAGAAATTACACTATTGATGCAATTGTTATTGTAGGCTACTTAATCCTACAGGTGGGACGAAACACAGTTATACTGAAATACGCTAGCTATGGTAATAAAAGGAGATGGGAACAATAGGTGTAAAAAAAGCAAAGCAGTTCAATCCTGGCATTAACTTTGCAATACAGGTGGTCCTCAACTGACAATAGTTCATTCAATGACCCATTCAAAGTTACAACAGTACTGGAAAAAGTGACGTTTTTCACACTTACGACTGTGCAGTATTCCCATCGTCACATGATTAAAATTCAGGTGCTTGGCAACTGGCTCATATTTATGGCAGTTGCATTGTTCCCAGGGTCATGTGATCACTTTTTGCAACCTTCTGATAAGCAAAGTCAATGGGGAAACTATGTTCACTTAACAACCATTTTACTAACTTAACAACTTCAGTGATTTGCTTAACAACGGAGGGAAGAAAAGTGTAAAATGGGGCAAAACTCACTTAACAAATGTCTCATTTAGCAACATAAATTTTGGGCTCAATTATGTCGAAAGTCAAGGATTACCCTTTAATTCAGGAATACCATAAAATGGGTGCTCATTTGTTTTCCATTCTCTGGTTAGATCCCCTCCATAGGGATTCATCCTTTGTCCACTGCTTTATTAAACTAAGCTAACATTAGCACCCACAGGATACAAATGTCAAAAACATGCATCACCAAAACTATTGTTTAAAATAATGAATAAACTTAAATACTGTATATAATAAAAATAGAAAATAATACAAAATGGAATAGATTGTTTTTTTCTAGAATAGAATCTGTTAAAATATAGAAAAATTAAGAAAAGCTGATGAAATTGCTTGAAAATTCACTTTGTCAATGCCATTTTAAAAAGTCAACTTTCATCTATTCATCCATCGATATATCAAAACTTCATTTTGTTTTGCTGTTTTCTTTGTATAAAATCATCCATTCTGTTGTAACAGCTCTATAAGTTCTACTTTTCATTCTTCTCTTATATAGATAGTCCTCTACTTACAATCACAATTGAGCCCAAAATTTCTGTTGCTAAGGGAAAAATTTGTTAAGTGTGTTTTGCCCCATTTTACGATCTTTCTTGCCACAGTCGTTAAGTGAATCAATGCAGTCAATAAGTTAGTAACCCTGTTGTTAAATGAATCTGGCTTCCCCATTGACTTTGCTTGTCAGTAGTTTGCAGATACAACAACGATCATCAGTGTGAACCAGTTGCTAAGCTTCCGAATTTGGATCATGGGGATGCTTCAAAGATCATAACTGTGAAAAATGGTCATAAGTCACTTTTTTCAGTGCTGCTGAAACTTTGAATGGTCACTAAGAGAACTGTTGTAAGTCAAGGATTAGCTGTACTTCATACCAGTTCTTCAAAATTGCAGACTGAAGTACATAAACTCTTCTGTATTATATCTTCTCCATACATTTCATAAGCTTTGCACATCATTTACAGCACGGGTGTCAAACTTGATTGCATCACGGATTGGATTGTGATGTATTGCAATTATTTTGCCTTTATGGAGCCGGGGTGGGTGTCACCTGCACATGACGTATCCGGCCCATGGGCCACCAATTTGACAGGCCTGATTTACAGCTTTTTTTTTCTCCAAACAAACCATGGCTTGTTATAGGCTGAATGTCACCAAATGCTTCTGATATGCAGTATTTTTGTTCTAATCATCCCCTACAGAAGCATTATTTGTGAAAAACAGCTCAGAAATGTGCCTCAGCCACCATCTTATTCATGTGGAATCTTAGCAGCCTGAGCTGACATTCATTAGAGATTCACAATTTTGCTCAGATGTTGTTATCATCCATCATAACTTGACTTCAGATCCCCAAGGGGACTACTAACGCAGTTTTCAGAGACCAAATACACTTTGCAGAAAATGAAAAACACTTGTGCAACCACATTTCATTTTAAAACATATCTGATTCTTACCAGAATAACAACCAGCATCTTGTACACCATGTTAAATCTAAAAACTCTTTACTTGGGTCCAGTGTGTAAAATTTTCCCCGGGGGGGAGGGGGAATGGAATGCCAAATATTTCTTCAATTTTTCTCCAAGCTATTCTTATGCAGGTTCATCGGGAAAATGCTTTCATTCAGTTTCTGAAGGAGAAGAAAATGTCAGTGTACTTTGTGTGGGTTGACTTTTTCTTTCTTAAACAGGTAGTCCAGAGGTGGAATTCATCAGGTTCTGACCAGTTCTGGAGAACCAGTAGTGGATATTTTGAGTAGTTCAGAGAACCGGCAAATACCACCTCTGACTGGCTATTCCACCCCATCTATTCTCTGCCTCCCGAGTCCCAGATGATCAGCCGGGTCTTCTTTTGTTGCCCTGAAGAGGAGAACGGAGCTGGAAAGCAGGTTAGTGGGATGGGGAGGGAATGGGGAAGTGAACCTGGCTTCCCCATTGACTTTGCTTGTCGGGTCACAAATAGTGATCACATGACCCAAAGAACACTGCAACCATCATATGAGTCGGTTGTCAAGCATCTGAATTTTGATCATATGACCATGGGGACACGCAAACATGTAAGCATGAAAAATGATCATAAATCACTTTTTTCAGTGCTATTGAAACTTTGGACTGTCATCAAATGAACTATTGTAAGTCAAGGATTACCTGTACATATTTTTAGTTATTAATTAGCCAATGGCCATGTGAGAGCCATTCATACAACCATAGCAGGAATCTGCAGTATCGTGTTTTACTCTTATTGTGAAAAATAGCATGGAAATTTTTTGAAGATCTTCCCTTAAGATTTAGCTGGGGAATGGAAGCCTGGGGAATAGTTGTGTGTTAAATGCTAAGACATGGGTACACAGTCATTTGCATATACTTTACTCCTTATAATAAAGATCTGCATAAAAGTACATTTGATGTATGATGTGTAAAAATGAAACATTTTAGATCCATGGTGACACAGTGGTTAGAATGTAGTATTGCAGGCTAATTCTGCCCACTGCCAGAAGTTTGATCCTGATTGGTTAAAAACAGTTCAAACCTCACCAGGCTCAAAGTTGACTCAGCCTTCCATCCTTCCAAGGTGGATAAAATGGGGACCCAGATTGTTGGGGACAATAGGCTGACTCTGTAAACTGCTTAGACAGGGCTATAAAGCACTGTGAAGCGGTACGTAAGTCTAAATGCTATTGCTATCTCCCATTTTTTAAAAAAACTAAAACAAATTCTTTTTGAAATAGCAAACTTTGCTTCAAGCTTAAGTTTAAACATACACTCTTATGCCAGTGTTAATTATGTGAATAAACATCCAAAAAGTGTTTGACAAATTATCCAGTCGTCCACGTCTTGTCATAAACATGTTTTCTGTGCTGAAAATTAATTGATTAATTTTTCCCCTCCCAAGATTATTCATCTGACTGATAACTGATAAAATATTTGTGATAGTCCATCCTGGACTTACAAAGAAACCAAAAATTTCAGGTTCAGATGGCTTTGAACTATTACTGAGAAACTCATTTCAACTTAGTAGAAGATTAGTATTTTTAAATAAGCACTTTCTCACTGAAGTACCTAGCTGCTTGATTGAAAGGGAGCTAGCAAGGTGACAGTTCTGAATACAAATGCATATTTATGAACCAAAAAGGAAATGATACTGTTTACAAAAACTAGCTAGCCCAAGAACTAAAGTTCAGCTACATGATCCCTTTAATTAAAATTGGTTGAAATGACATTTCATTTCATTTCGGTGAGTTCACAATAACTTTATCTTGTAGCCTCTCTGTTATAACACTGGAATAAATAGTATCTGCTCTACAGCTGAATATTCTGGGCAGTTTACAACTTTGTATTTGCAGCATGATGACATAAACTATAATTAAACACTGTATAATTACAGAAGAAGCTATGAACTGTAACTGTATTGTATTTTACTGTAGAATCTGCCATCTGTTGTGGTACACCAGCAGCCAGTGGAGCTGGCAGCAGACTCGGACAGTGATGAGGTTGGGGAGGAACATGGGCCAGTCCTGGAGTCTGGGGAAGGCTCTGATGAGTGCTCTGAGATGGGGCCAGGGCTGTCTCACAGTAATCAGCTGCGTTCAGAGTCGGAGATCGATGAGGTAGAAGAACAGCAGGAGCCTGTTCCCAGTGAGCACATGCACATAGCTGCCAGGAGAATAGTTAAGGAACAAGGCTCAACTTGGGAGTAAAGCCATAGGTGGACAGTGAATAGACCCTCCCATAGGGAATAAAGAGGAGTGAAAGGGGAATGGTGTTTGCAGGAGACAATTAGTTCAAATTATTAGGGTGAAGTTCTATTCAACTCCCTGCCAAGTATCTTCTGCTACAGAGTGGCATTTGGAAGATATGGCCTGGCAACTCTCCAAGCCTTATAAAGGTATGTAGTTGTGCAATCTCTTGAAAGACTGTTTCCCAGGACTTTGCTGGAGAGGAATTCAGTTACCTAAATAAAAGGGGTTATGTCAGGACAAGGAGTTGGCTTCATGACTTTGGGAAGCCTAGGTCAGAACAGCATCATAGTAGTGTCTGAAGCACTTCTACAATCCATTCACTCTCTCTCTCCTTCCTGTCCAATCGTGATAGTAAAGAACAATTCGCTCGCAAGGTTTTCATGGAGAACTGGACAGTAGTTCAGTGCAAACTGTAGCACCACTTTAAATATTTCAGTATATGTCAGTTCTGTTATTATCAAAAATACAGGTAGTCCTTGACTGATGACCAAAATTGAACCCAAAATTTATGTTAAGCAAGACATTTGTTGAATAAATTTTCCCCCCATTTTATGACCATTCCTGCCACAGTAGTTAATCATTGCAGTTGTAGTTAGTGACATGGTTGTTACTTGAATCTGGCTTCCTCATTGACTTTGCTTGTCAAGAGGTCGCAAAAGGTGATCACATGAACCCGGGACACTGCAACCATCATAAATATGAACCAAGTGTCTGAATTTTGATCATGGGACCATGAGGATGCTACAACAATCACAAGTGTGAAAAATGGTCATGTCACTTTTCTCAGTGTGGTTGTAAGTTTAAATGGTCACTAAACGAACTGTTGTAAGTTGAGAGCTACCTATAATGGTAGTGGAGGGAAAAGGTTAATTTACTCAGTTTAAATGTATGCTTTTCAAAATCATTAATATGCACCAAGGAAATCAAAAGAAGTAGAGTTTGGAAATCAGGAGGAAAGTTGTTACAAGGAGGTGTAGTACTTTTAAGCCCCTGTCACACAGCACCAATGGATGGAAAGAGGATGTAAAACGGAGAGAAACACTTGCCATCCGTTG
>BHFT01042105.1:0-35334 GCA_004320025.1 Laticauda laticaudata | reverse complement strand
GTTTAGGTGTGTTAGGAAATTGTTTAGGTTTTCTTTTCCATGGGGCCAAATTACAAATGTGTCATTGATGTATCTTAGCCATAGTTTCGGTTTGTGGGTGGCATTAGCCAGAGGTCTGGATTCGAATTCTTCCATGAACAGGTTTGCAATGACGGGTGACAGTGGTGATCAAAATTTTAAACTAAATGGCTGTGATCGCCTGACTCACAGACAAACTCAATTCAGAAGCCTGATGATGGCAAATGAGATTCTGCCGAAACATTGCGACAACTTTAAAAAGCACAACTACAAAGACGTGGGATCATACCCGAAGGAAGCTGAACAGCATACGTGTAAGTACCTGCAAAAACTTAAGAAAACATATAGATAGATAGATAGATAGATAGATAGATAGATAGATAGATAGATATATATAATTTTTGCTAGGTTTTTTGAATTTTTCTTGTCACATTTTCAAGGGGAAGTACCAAGCAGAGTCTGAATGATGAGATCTACATGATATAAAATAGATATTAGAAATTTGNTATGATAATAACAATAAGATTTAAAGGTTTTGCACTTCTTTTGGCAATCATTGGGAGAATTTTGCTTCTTAAGAATGTTGGAAGAGAACATATGAAATTGTGAACAAGACAGATGACAGTATAAGGACAATGAATAAAAGGATATGGAAAGTTAAGGAAAAGAAATACAATAAGAAAAAAATGAGATAACCATAAAAGAAAATTAAGAAAAAATAAAGGGAGAAATAGTGAGAAGTTGGAAAAAGAGTAATAAGATTTGAATACATAAGATGAATATGCATATGAAATTGCGTCTGTATGGAAATATGATAACCCAGAATGATGCTGTACTCAAATAAGATGTTTTATTTGTTTTATTAAAACTCAATAAAACTTTATTAAAAAAAATATCTCTATGGAACCTGGGAATGTACCCAGTACATTCTGTAATCGTATCAATCCATTGAGAGGTTTGTCTGGGTGGGGGATAAACTGTAGTGGCTCCTGTAGAAGTCATACACAGGTGCATTCTGCATAATTCTTCATGGTGACCTGTGGCTTTCTTCATAGTGGTTATTGTTCATGACAGCACCACATCCCAGCTGCTATTCTGATATTCTCCTTCTTGTTTCTATTTTGATCACTGTCATGTTGAAAGTCTTCTTGATCACCTGGCTGTTTTTCCAGACGTATTACAAAGGGGTGGTGTCTTTGGAGGGATTTTTGAGGGTGATTTCCAAAAATCAGCTGTGCTTCCAGGGTTGTTCATAAGTCAAGTACAAAAATATAAAGAAACCAGACCTATGGAACTCAGTAGCATTTATTTTTTTTCTAAATAAAAAGGAAGTTAAATAAATATTGTTTTCTGAATGTGCTAGAGGTACACTTGTTTCATTTAGGCTAGGAAGAAGAGCTCTCAAATGGGAATCCCAAATTGTTAGGAAAAAATAATATAGTGATGAAAATGTTTAGGAAATCAAGAGGGATAGAGAGCAGGGAAGAGAAGAAAGAGAGAAGGGAAGAAGGAAGGAAAATACTATGAATGCTCATAATCTGCAAATCAAACAAAAACCTTTTGTGTTTGCTTATATATTCTAAATAGAATTTTGTTTGTGGTTCCCAGTATTACCTTAGAATGCAGCATTGGAAGTCCCCTTCTGCATCATTCCTTTTATCTACAACATTAAAATGCTATTACATATTTATTTTATTATATTATAATGTTTTAGGATATAATGGTATCTGTGCTTTCTTGCTCAGAAATAAAATTAGCAAAAATCAAATGGAATTAGAAATAACAACCATAATAGATGTGATTAGATGTCAGGTAATAGAGAGGTGACAAAAAGATAGAAAATAAACTTGAGAAACATTCAAATAAACTGGGACGGTAAAATATTCATGTCATACCACAGAGCCATAAAATTACAAATTACCATTATAATCTCACAGTGATGTTAATCACTAAAATTAATAATAAAATAGTCTGCTGATATTTTGAGAAGTTATATAAGTTCATGTGGGATACCTATTAGAAAAAAAAGTTGTCCTTGCATATTATTTTTCAAAAATGTGAAAATACCAAGGTACATTTAGATTACAAATTAAAATCTCTGGAAAAATTTTCTAGTTCGATGAATATTTTGAAATACAGATAGAATGATATTATACACTTACAGAGACTGAAGTGTTGGGGAATGCCCAGTTTTCTCCCATTGTCAATTAGAATTACAATCTTTTGCTGAAAACAATTTCCTCCAATAAATGTACGCATGTGGTATGCCAGTGCGTGAAAGAGAGAATGAATAATAGAAAGAAGACACACACTCAAAAGGATAGAGATAAGATCAATGATGTATTTAAAAATGTACAGTATATCCCATATCCAATAAAAACAGAGGAAGTAAAAAAAGAAATGTAATTAGACACAGAGAAAATAAAACAGATAGTCCTTGACTTAACAACTATTCATTTAGCAACTGTTCCACGTTATGGTGGTGCTGAAAAAAAGTGACTTATTACCAGTCCTCACCCTTATGACTGTTGCAACATCTGTATGATTATATGATCACAGTTTAGTTTTTTAGCAACCATCACACATTTACAGCAGTCTTGTCATCACCATTTGCTATCTTTCTGGTTGGCTTCTGTTGAACAAAGTCAATGGGGAAGTCAGCAGGGAAGGTAAAAAGTTATGGTTACATGATGTCTTACTTAATGACTGGCAAAAATGTTATAAAAATCAGGCACAGTCATTTAACAGTTGCATCACTTCACTGAAAATTGTCTGCTCTGTATTGTGATCATAAGCTGAGGCCTGCATGCATCTGTAAAGCCCCTGTCACACTGCAGCAACAGATGGAAAGAGGATGTAAAATGGAGAAAAACACTTACCATCTGTTGGTTAACGCGATGCTTCTTCTGTACTCAACTGCTCGTTTGCTTCTCTCTATCCGTCCAGCATCCGTCTATTGACATTCATCTGCTCAAAGGTTTTGAGCTGCTAAAACTTTTGAGCGAAAATGTATCCACGCGTCCGTTCTGCATCCACTAGGCATACGGGGGACATCCGTTTTGCATCTGTTTCATCATTACGCATCCACGATATTGTAGGCATCCGTGCGTCATCGTGCAACTCGCATCCGCTCAGTGGTAAACGGACGCAGGGAGGAAGCGGAATGGATGTTGCAACGGACGTGCAGCGTTAGTAGCAAGATGGAGAAAGGATGAAAGCGATGCAGCACGCAAAGAAAGCATTAAAACGGAAAAAATGTTCGCAGAGGGAACCTATTCGGATATTAAGGATGTCTAGAGATGTAGAGATGCAAAAGGATGCTTCCATTCGCATCGCTTTCCATCCGTTCTGCGTCCTCCCCGTATTCCTTTCGTGTTATCCGCTCTGTTTATGCAAATTTTTGCCCCTTTGAAGAGCGGTATAAAAGGATGAACATTTTTCTCGTCCGCTGTGTCCTTTTTACAAACGTTTTGCATCCGTTGGGCAGTGTGACAGGGCCTTAACAGACAGTTTCTACCTTTTAGGATCAACAATCAACAGTAAAGGAACAAACTGTGAAGAAACAGACTATAGAGTAGAGACTGGTGTAGAACAGAGGTGGTATTCAGCAGGTTCTGATCAATTCTGGAGAACTGGTAGGGAAAATTTTGAATAGTTCAGAGAACCAGCAAATACTACTTCTGACTGGAGATTTTACAGTATCCTTCCCCTGCAACGCCCACCAAGCCATGCCCACAGAACCAGTAGGAAAAAAAAATTGAATCCCACCACTGGTGTAGAAGTTATGAAAGATATTCAGATGCTCGACTATACCTACAAAGAACAGAGTAGCACAGGCAAAATTATTCCTTGTGACTCTCTATGGAAGTGAAAGTTGGACTTTGAAGAAGCAGGATAGAGAGTATTGGCACTTTTGAAATTTGAAAACTCATGATAATGGCTTGGACAGCCAAGAAAATAAATTCCTTTGTTTGAAGACAAACAAAATGAATAATCAAACAAAGCAGTTTAGAGATCTCACTTCAGGCACAAATGACAGACCTCAAATTATCCTACTTCAGACACATCATATATCTCTTGTCTGGAGAATGTTCTAAAGGTAAAAGTGGAAGAGAATGATCAATAACAAGTTGATGGAGTCATTTACAGATGTAGTGGGCACTGTTAGAAAACCTGAAGGATAGGGAGAAAATCATGGAGAAAATCCAGGAGGCAGCACTGGCTCAATGCACATTATCATCTTCCTTTATTATTCTTTATCATTATTTTGCAAGAAAAATAAAAAGTATTCTTCCTTCCTTCCTTCCTTCCTTCCTTCCTTCCTTCCTTCCTTCCTTCCTTCCTTCCTTCCTTCCTTCCTTCCTTGTATGTATGAACTAATAATTTCAGGGTACAAGTGCAGTAGAAAAATGGCACAATTTCTGACTAATATGTGAAAATGAAAGCATCATCCATTTTCAGACTAAATCAATGTTTTGTACCATTTCAGTATCTTCAGTTCTGATATGTATTATGTGTATTGTACAAATATATTTCTGTAGGTAAATATTAATACCTTCAACAGCTTATATATCTGTATAATTCAGCCTCTATTGCTTCACTTCTAAATAATCAATTTACAGAAAGTGGAGAATCTCTGAAAGATGAATCACTGAAATTTTAAAAAAATGTCTTATATTTTAATAATGTGCTACAAAATCCAGATTAAAAGGGAATATGAAATATGAAATCTATCTGAAATCTTGTTGCATACTGGCTATTCTTGCATTTGTTGGCTATCAGAACTGTTTTGCTAAGTAATGTGAAACATGGTCTGGAAAAGATGTTTATGCCAGGAAGATGTTTTCCAAGAACAAACTGCCTTCTTTAATAATTGAGATTAATGGAGCAAGGAAAATGATTTACTAGCATCTAGATTCCCTGATGTTACTGTGATGTCACCTGCTTGCTGTAATATTTATACTAAGTCATATCAAGAAATGCCACTAAAAATGTAAGGCAACCTCCTGGTAATTAGAAATAAAAGATCAGTTTACTCGTTAACACTACAATAATTGTGCATAATATAATAACCTGTCCCTTCTATTCTTAGAAATAAATACCTAGGTTCTCACATACTTTGGAAAATGTCATTCATATTTTATATTAGCTTTTCTACAACCTGTCACAGCTGGTTTTCTTAGTGTATTTTAAAATGGTTTATTTCAGAATATTTACAAAACCTGACATGCCTACTTCCATATTTACTATCACATTTTGACATAATCAGTGTCATGCCAATAAAGGTTTAAGAACCATTTCTGTAGGAACTATTGACATCACCATGCTGCATCACAAGACAGGTGCACTAAAATGTTGGAGCTTGGTTGCCAACTGCCTCACACAATTCTAGTAAATTTAAAACATTTGACTTTCTCAAGCTGGTATGAGGTGTATGTAAGTTATAAAGAGTGTGCCACTGCTTATAACTCATTTATGTATAGGGATTCCTTGAATCTGGGAGTGGAATTGGGTTTTTAAAACAAAAACAGATAGGGTTTTTTCCTCTTTTGGATCTGTTAAATGGGTAGCTAACTTTATTTTAAATCAAAGAAATGAACTCCAAGGTATCAAGGAGGCACTGTCGTAGCAAACTCAGTGATAAATGCCTGCTGTAGGATACAATCCAGTTTCTAAATTTCTGTAATCTAACTCTTTTCATTGGAGAAAACTTGATTAATGTAGACTATAGGAATCTAGTTTTACTGCTTGTAAGTTAGTGGTTAGAGCCTTTTCACAATACCCCTTTTAGAATAATAGAAAATCAAATTTGTTGAATAAAGAAATAAAGATAAGCTTCATATGTGTCATCACAGAAAAGGCTGGATATAAATGGAATTAACCAGTCATTAATAAGAGCTTTCAAGGAAATGTTCTTGTATGTCATTTTAAAGGATTAGCCTGTGAGGAATAAGAAGTTTTACTTGACTTTAGAAGTCAGTTTTTATTAAGATAAGAAGACCAGCTTTGCACTTCTTGCTTTCTGATTTTTCAATAAATTGCATTTATCAAATTTAGAGCTCAAATCAAAACTGAATTTTGTAAAAAATAAAATACTGTATCTTTTGAGAAATTTCTTTTTTCACTGTCTTCAACTCTTTTATTTAGAATCTAGAATGCTCAGATTTTATCTTGCTGCCAGCTGAAATTTTTATTCCTATGCAAAGTAACTTGAGAACTGAACATGCTGAAAAATGCTTTTTGCTTTCATGGGATGCATCCTTGAGGAATTTTCCATCCTGCCATTTTAACTAAGTCATAATTCCTTTTAAGTGAAATATAAATTCAAAATATACAGCCAATGAAGAATGTTATTTCTCTTCCAGTTCTTATATTGATGATTGAGTAATGATAGACTAGTAGTTTTTTTCTCAGTGCATTTTTTTTTTAAAAAAGTGTTCACCAAGGAAAAAAAAGGGAGGGAACTAATCTAGAAGCTTTTAAGCCTTTTGTATTTGCATTTCTAAACATTGTATACTCTATTGTAAGTTGATAGAGGAGTTGGTGTTGGTGAATAAGGGAGTCCCAAGGGAGCATCATTTCTTTGCTACAGATGAGCCAAAAATATTTTTGAAACTCTCTAGAAAGGACTAAAAGCTTTGAAATATTTTAGAAATCCAAGTCCTTTTATAGCAGACCTGCACGAAAAATGTTTAACTACATTAACTACATAAAGTATATGTATTATATTAGTCAAATAAGCATGTTTGATTGACTATAAAATTCTATATGTGTATGTAAAATATTGACTATAAATTGTGTGTATTATGCATTTCTGTCTTTAGTTAAAAGTCACTATGATACTGACTTGGTCAATGATATCTTTTTTTATTATACGTATG
Organism: Laticauda laticaudata; assembly: GCA_004320025.1. Classification (NCBI taxonomy): domain Eukaryota; kingdom Metazoa; phylum Chordata; class Lepidosauria; order Squamata; family Elapidae; genus Laticauda; species Laticauda laticaudata. The sequence continues at coordinate 28,435 of BHFT01042105.1, read as the reverse complement.
TTGGAATGAATTCATATCTATTGTGTGTCTTTTGAGGGAGAGCCTTGGAGGCTGTATTGAGCAAGACTAAGAGCTGCATGTGGTCTACAGTTGCTGGACTGTCCACCTCTGCTATGGTGACAGTTTTGATATTCTGCTTTTCTTAGAAACAGGTTTCCCGCTATCACCTTGGTTTATTCCAGCTAAGCCATGCTGTTTTTCCTTCTTTATCAAGTGTCTTTATTTGTGAGAAAGATGAGCTTCTCTTAGATCAGTTTCAGACCTTTGGCATCATATGAATTATTATTCTGATATTGCATTATTCTTTGAAATTCCAAGGGTATTACAATATTAGCTGAGTCTGTTTTGAAGGATAATCTTTTGCTGTAAAACTACAAAAATGTAGATTATTAACCCCTGCCTCATTAAAAAAGCATATGCTGCCAATTCAGGTGTAGACAAAGTTTTAATTATAAACATACAGTAGTGTAATGAAACAAACAAAATGTTAAAAAGTTATGCTATTTATGTAGTTTCTTACCAAGCACATCCAAATTATATTAAAGTAACCAAAATATCTTTACACTTGCCAAGGCATGTCACAACTTTTGTGCACCCCTTATGTTTGGAAAATGAAAGTTGAAAAATTTGACATGCCCTCGGTATGCAACAATCAAATCAATATTAGATAAAATGTAGTCAGTTTTCTTTTAATATATGAACATGTAGTGATGTATGTAGTAAACAGAGCGAAGACTTTTTATACATGGATTGGGTCTCAAAGTCCGGGTTTCAAACCGAGGCTCGGAATTTGAAACCAGAACTGTGGACCCACATCCATACAGAAGCCTGATGATGCAGATGATTCTTGCTGAAACGTTGCGACAACTTTACAGCACTTACAATGACTGTAATCCCGAGAAGCTAAATACACACATGTAAGTAATATATAATTTTAATTTTAATAAATTAAATATAAATTTAAAAGCATCTAATGGGACATTTGTCCCACTGGGGTCAATAATGACAAAACTTAATTTAAAAGTACTTTGCTCTGGAACTAGCAAATAGGCCTGTACAGCATTTCAGAATCAAGCTTCTACCTGATTGTTTTTTAAATTATATATTCAGCTTGTAGATAGGGATTTAGAGACAGAAGTTGTTGAAATAATTTTTATTACAAAGCTGCAAACAATAACTCTGAATCTGCATAGAGATAGAGATAGATACAGAGCTAGAGCTAGAAATATATAGATATATAGTGGATTCAAGGTTCAAATCCCACTTTTCTTTCTTCTGCTAATGAATCCTAATGGACTGAGTCTTGACTTATTTGGAAGGATTGGTTGACAAATATGCACTGTTGCTGCAATGAATCAGCCTGATTTCAGGCCCTTTGCTTCTGATCTAGCTCTCCCACTTTAACTCAAAGGCCAAAGGGTGTGATAAACATGCTTCAGTATTCTTTAACAGAACCTGACCCTGTGAAAGGCAGCTTTGTAATTCTAAGATGTAATAGCGTTTAGAAGATACAGGTTTGGAGCGCAATTGTGTATGTGAAATCACATTTTTCCTCTCAAATTCAAAGGACCACATTGCCCTAATTGGGATTCTTTAAAAAAAAAACATTTACTAAGTGGATTCCATCATGCATCTTTTGTAAAGATTACTTCTATTTCTATTAGGAAATGTCATTACTATTGGAAAACATTATGCTACCTTTTCCTAAGATTGCATTTCAGGTGCTTAGAAACCTATTCATATTTACAAATGGTTGCCAAATGTTCTGCGATCATGTGACTGCCACCTGCAATCCTCTCTGCCAACTTTCCCAAAAAATCAATAGGGAAGCCTGCAGGGAAGATTGCAAGCAGGGAGAACATTGGATTTTCAGTTCTATTCTCCCAGCACACTGCAAGATTTCCTTTCTCCTCTGAGTTTTTCAGAATGTTGGCATTCACTCGTGTTCTCCCCCACCCCGAAGGTTCAGAAAGGCTCTGGAAAGGAGAGGAAAAGGCTAGGAAAAAAAACCCTGCATTCTGAGCCATTCAGAACACTGGCATTTGTTAAAATTTTCTGTAGAAGAAGAAAGTGCTACCTCAGTTTTCCCTTCCTTTCAGGAAGTCTTAGAAAGGCTCTGAAAGGGAGGTGAAGGGAAAACATTTGCAAATGCCAGCATTCTGAAAAGCTAAGAAATCCCTTGGCGTGCTGGAAGAATGGACCTCAAATCTGGCAGAAACACAAGTGAATGCCTGCATTCTCACAATAATTCTCCCCAGTGGGACAGGAAGAGGGTCTGGGTCTAAGGTGTAGTGGGAGGTCTGGACCCTTTCCCAAGTGGTCCACTTCAAGATCCATGAGGTCACCTAATGATCATAACTAGGAAAGACAGGATTGTGGTTGTTGAATGAAGTACCAAAGTGGCATCTTGCTGAACACCTGTTTGATTCAACAACACCCTAGATTCTGGACCCAACTGTGATCATAAATGGGAGGCTATCTGCAATGAACTGTCTGAAAGTAAACGTCCAAACTCAGATGCCTACAGAGTTTAAAGCCCATGTCACACTGCACCAACGGATGTAAAGAGGATGTAAAATGGAGAGAAACACTTGCCCTCCATTGCGGTCTAACGCGATGCTCCGTTATGTTGAACTGAACCTGCATGTTTTTTCATACTCCTCTATCTGTCCAAGCATCCATCTTACTGTGTCTCATTTCATGCCACTCAAAAAGTTTTGAGCTGCACAAAACTTTCGTTGAGCGGATCGAAGTATCCAACGCGGTCCACTTCATACATTCCGCTACTGCATACAGGGAACATCCGTTATACGGTCCGTTGTCATCCATTAGGCATCTCGCCTATATCCGCCAGGCATCCGCCTTGCACGCATCCGCGCAACTCAAATCCGCCGTCCAGCAGAACCAACGGACACAGGAAGGAAGTGAAACCGGGACATGGACACGTTCTACACAGCTAAGTATAGCACGGAGCTAGAAGAGGATAAAGTGGGATGCAGCTTCAGATATAAAGCATTAAAACGGAAAAATCCGCACACGTTCCGTATAGGGGTATGCTATCTTGGCACTATGTTAGGATGTCTGGAGGACCGGTGTGTGGAGGATGCAGAAGACTAACCCCATAGCGGCAAACCGATATTCCTATAAAAGGGGAGAGGAAAATCAACCTGGATCTCACTATTCAGTCCAGCAGCCTTGGTGTCATGCAGACCTCTTCAGCCTTCCTCTTTTGCTCTTCCAAGGCATCCATCTTCTCCCCATGGATCATCGGCCACGCTCCTCTCTGGCAGCCGCATCATCACACACTGGAACCAAGCCTCTTCAGCTCTTTCACCTTTCTACGGGAAGAAAAGGAGGCGGCCAAGAAGTGTCTGGGTCCGATGATGGATCGGAGAAGAGCGGGAATATTGACTCTCCCATGAGCAAAGCTGTATGGGGAAGCTGGGAACGCTACAGACACAGCGTTGCATTCCAGGAACTTCTTATGAGATACCGCCAGCCATTGACGAAGTTGTGGAGGCCTCTGATGACCCCAGCGAAGGTTGACCAAGTGTACACCCAAACTTCCGTCCCAGCACTGGACCCTGGACTGAAGGTGGCACTGACTCCTGTGTCACCTGGCCTCCGGGACCACCTACAGGACGCATGCAGTACGGCTGGCAGGGTGCCACACACACCCAATCAGCCCATTGTGGTCAGAGCAAGTGGTTGCCTAGGCCATCATCGAAGAATACCATGGAGAGCCTCCTCCGAGTGCCCCTCCACTTGAAGAGTATGGAAGAAAAGGTGCAGAGCAATGGTATCAGAGGATGGAACTTCCCCCACACTGTTGGAGCCACTCGATGGCAAGCACTGGGCCTCGGTGCAAAGCTCCAGGCCAACCTCAGGGCGCCCTATCTTATCACAACTACAAGGGCTTACATTCTCGCATTCACATCCTCTTCGCCTATGGTCGATGGCCTGACTTACCAAGTTCATGCTACACGAGCTCCACAGGCAGACGGCTCATCTTTCAGGATTGCCCAGGTATACAACGCCGAGTCACCCTTCAAGGAGGGGCGTGGAACGACCAACCTCATCCACTGGGCTTCCCAATCCAGACCCCCTGTCCCAAGACCACACAAGATGTGCCCTACTCAATCGTGGCCGGGATGACGCCTTTCCCTGGCTCCTATCCCATACAACCTACCTCATGAAGCCCTACAACCTCCAAATGCCTCACCGTGAAGAGAGGATCTCACACTACAGGCTGTCCAGGGCAAGGGAGGTGGTGGAGCAATGCTTTGGCATCCTGCCAACAGGTTCCAGGTTACTTCTCACCACCATGCAGCATCGCCCAGAGGACGTGAGGGCAGGATCATGGCAAGCTTGCTGCATCCTTGCAACAATCTCGAAATTGCGCACCCGCTACCCAAGTGTGCAGAACAGGGCTTGTTGGTACCACGCAACAAGGCAATCTCTTACACGGGACATGTGGAGCCTTAGTTGAATGCTAGGGCAAGAGGCGAAACCTGATCGCCAAACTTCGTGGATGTACCAGGGCCCACAGAGCTTCATGTGAAGGGTAAGAAGCAGCGCAACCTCCTGAAACACTGGCGATGCAACTCCCCAGTGGAGCGTGGAAGTGGCAAGACAGGATGGTAGATGGACCCTTAATGGATGCTTCCTTTCAGCCTGTTCACGCACACTGACTTGAAAGATTTGTGCACATGTTATGCTGAGTGCCCTACAATGAATAGGTCATTAATAAAGAGTTTTGTTTATGTCTTGAATGTGTTGTATATGAATGATTAAATTGTTATTGAAATTAAAGGCCTAGGTATGGGCAGCTGGGAGGGTGGACCATCCAGTCCCACTATGCTGCTACTGGAGGCTTATCTATTCCCCACAGCTATTACCCATCCCACAGCTTATTAACCATTCCACAGCTATTACCCATCCCACAGGGTGTATTCCCTGCCTATCCCACACGCTAGTTACCCACCGGCAGGTGATCCCTGCCCATCCCACCAGTATTACCATCCCACAGGTATCCCTGCCATCCAATAAGCATTGCCAAAGGCTTAATCCATTTTCTTTAACAACTTCTCACCAAGACTTTACTTAAGTAAAAAGAAATGGACCCAAGTGTGTTCGAAACAAAGATAACCTTTATTAATAACAGTTAAGTAAATGCCTAGGACTAGTTATTTTAAAAGCAAAGGACCCAAGAAAAGTGTCCCAAGCAATGAATAAACGTGAACAGGTAACAACTTAGTCTCTGGGGAATGTCTTCAGTCACTCTGAGGGCATCGTTTCCATGGGTCTAGTGTTTGTAAAGGGTCCAGGGGCATGTGGAGCTCGGCAGTGGCTGGCTCCAGGTGCGGGTCTGAGGCACCATCTGGGGTGCCTTGACCCCCGATTGAGACAACAGGAGGTGTTTGTGTCAGAAGTTCTCAGAACGCCTGGCTCAGTCCTGTGTAGGTTGAGACGGACCAACCATCCAGGACCTGGGATTGTCAGTCCACAGGACCGGATGACAGATGTTCTGAGCGACCGGGGGCTCGCTGCTGGGGTGGAGGAAGCAGAGCGAATGTAGTTGGGGCTGCTCTGTGTGCAGCTGGGGAGGTGAGACATCCTGTGGCGCTGCGAGGGAAACATCTGTGGGCATCCGGGTGGCATCGGGGCGTCGTGCATCGGTGGCAATCGGTCGGGCACTCTGCTTGGCGTCAGTGGCTATCTGTGGCCATCAGTGGCATCTGCGGCGTCGGGTGACAGCCCGCGGCGATCGTGGCCATTGGTGGCATCGGTGGCGTCATGTGGCAACTCAGATCGGTATCTGGTGGGCATCGGTGGCACCGTGTGGCGTGTGAGGAATTCTGTGCCTAGGACTGTGAAGGGCTGGCGTTGTGCTGCTTGGAACTTCCTGTAGCTGACTAGCCTTTGGTAAGGTGAGGGCCTCGTGGAAAGCCTGGTGGAAGGAGGCTGTGACATTCAACCTGGGTTTGGAGGAGCAGACCGGAGTTTGGGTATGGGAAGCAGGTCTCAGCTTGGGCCCTGGAGGGTTGGGCTTGTGCAGCCTAGCGCCGGTGATCCGCTCCTTTATCACCTGGTAACTGAGGCTCGCGCATTGTCCTCATGAGTGGTCTGGGTCACGATTAGGTGAGGAGAGGGCTTGCGGCTCTTGAGGAAGGAATCTGAGACGTTGGTACCAAGCTGAGAGAGGAGATCTGCGACTGTTCTTTGATGGTCCCTGTATCGTCTCCAAGAGGGGGACAGTGTGGTTCCTGTTCCCTCCAGTCTGCCCTCTGCCTGCTTTCTGTTGCGAGGTTGGGAGCTTGAGGGTGGAAGTGTGTTGGTCCCTGTTTCTCGCCCGTACTTCTAACAACTGAAAGCCCAAGAACCAGACACTGTGTAGTGATTGGTCGCTGCTTCTTCTTGCTCCATGTTGTGTGAGAGACCACATCTCACAACGTCCCCCAGCATAGGGTGCTGCAAGCTCGTCGGGGGGTCTCTGCTCACCGGGGCACTCTGTTGGACCCTGCTCGGACACAGTCGCTGTCTCCTTGGTGAACGGCAGAAGTAGGGACTGGGCTGTCTGTGGTGACGTCTGCCCTGAGCACGTGAGGGTAGACAGAGGGGCTGCCTCCTCAGTGGTGGTGGCACCCTCACCCTCCAGGAAGGGACCTGCCATTTGCCATGACACTAGGTCTTACCCGGTCGAGTGAAGCTTACCGCCGGCCTGGCCAGACATTCTGAACACTGCCCACAGGACAGTGCAGCTCTCCCGTACCAGGTTGTGCGACTGTGGGGCCTCTCCAACCACCCGAGGAGGACATTCTTGAAGTGTAGCCCAGGCATACTCCGCCTTCTTGTCTCCCAAGCCGCCTGCTTTCGCTTGGTTCTGATACTTCTCGATAGAGCCTGTGGCCCTTCCTTCAAGACAGCCCCCCAGCACCCCAGCCCATGTACTCGTTCCTCTCCTGCAAGCCACTCCAGCACCTCCTCTCCTCATTGTACATTACCTCCTTCTGCGATGACGTACTGCCTTCCTCTTCTTCCCTTCTCCTTCTCCCTTTGGCTTGCCTCTTCCTCCTCTGGCAGGGCCTTTCAGCAGCAGGGCTTTCAGGGCTCTTGGGGCTGCGATCCGCCACAGCAGCAGCAGGAGACCAGCAGTCCGAGAACCAGGCACCTACACCAGCAGCAGGACCAGCCCAGCAGCCAGGAGCCACACCAGCGCAGGAGAGCAGCACCGAGCACCAGCAGCAGAAGAGCAGCACCAAGGCAGCAGCAGGAGTCAGCCACCAGGGATGGATTGGGGTGTGGGATCATATCCCTCTTTGCCAGGGCTGGCAGAAGATGCCACAGGCTCCTCTTCTTCCCCATGGTGTTTCATCTCAAGATGTTGTCTGGCAGCAGGTCTTTTCCTCTGAATGGTGACTGGCTTTGCGAGCTGCTCCTTTCTATGATTACAGACCTGTTTATTATCCGTGGGGCTGATGCAATGGCATCCTCCCCACATGCTCAGTGATACCGCCTCCGCCTCTGCTCCGCCTCTTGCCTCCCACCATCCCACTCCACATGCCGCTCCAATCCGCATCACTTCCGCTCTGCATCCCGCTCTGCATCCGCTACGTATCCGCCTTCACTTCCCGCTCACGCATCTGCTCTTTTCCGCTGACGTGTACTGCCGTGGCGTTTGCTGTGCTCCCCCGGAAGACCCTCGCGGACGTGCCATCCAACTACAATCAATGCTGCACCTCCAGCCTGGGTCCAGCCTTTCAGCTCCTTCCATCTTAGGACTTGCCATTGAGTCATCTGTTTTACATCCGTGCTAACGTCCTCCCCCCGTCCGTTCTTTTCGCACCGCTTCTGTTTTTGCCAAACTAGCGGATAACAACGGATGGAAAATTTGCTCGTCCGCTGTGTCCTTTTTACATACGTTTTGCATTCGTTCGGGCGATGTGACCTGGCCTGAACTCTGAGCTACATATCTATTGGAATCTATTCTGTGGTAGTGCCTGCCTTCAGAACAAAGTTTTCCTCAAGATTTGAACAGCCCCCATCCTACTGATATTTCAAAAACCCCTCAAGACCAAGTTCTTCACCCCAGCTTTTGAGGATGAAGTCCCTTTCTTTCTTTCTTTCTTTCTTTCTTTCTTTCTTTCTTTCTTTCTTTCTTTCTTTCTTTCTTTCTTTCCTTCCTTCCTTCCCTCCTTCTTTCTTTCTTTCTCTTTTCCTTTCTTTTCTTTTTTTGTTCTTTCAGTTTGTCATTTCTGAAATCTTTATTCATTTTTGCTTTGTTTTTGTTGTTTCTTTGTTTTTAAATGTATTTAATGATTGGTAACCATCCAAAGAGAAGGCAGCATATGTAGTGTTATTCTTCTTGTGATTATTTCTGTGGTGGAACTTATTCTTGTGGGCTGAGAAGAAGGGAAACTTGCAACCTTGTCATCTTTTGCCCTTAAATTCAGTACTTGCATGCAACTGCTTGTTTTTATGGGGAAAGGAAAGGAAAGGTTCTCCATGCTACCACACCACTGCCTTTTTATTCAACTTTAAGTCAAACACATGTATAAGGTACACTAAGTATAAAGGAAGAAGGAAGGATGGGAAAAGCAATTACAACTTTTGCATTTAGGCTGCTGGGCAAGAATCTCTTTTCTTCAGCAGCAAAATGGATATGGTCATTGAGAAGCCAATGGGAAGGGTCAATCTTGTGGATAGACAAGTGGATCCCTGCAGATCACTCATTTCACTTAGGCTCCTCCATAATCAGAATCTTCACATAGGAAGACTCTTCTTTCTATCTTCACACAGAAAGCTTGTTCTGCTTTTCCCAAGAAAGCACCATTTTGCTGCCTGATCTGGCTTCAACAGCAGGACTGTTGAACAGACTGCCTCAACAGCGGGATACTGCTACTGAGTTTCAGGCTTTACTGTAAATACATCTCCTTCACAGATGGTGATCTCAACACTGTGGCAAGGAGGATGCATGAATGGTTTTTCTGTGAATCAAGCCTGCACCAGTCTGCATAGTCCAGGGATTCCATTTCCTATTTTAGATCATGATCGTTGGCACAGTTTGAGATATTGTACAGATTTACTGTCACAGATAAAGAAATGTCCTTGAAGAAAATATGTGGGAACCCTAGCTCAGGAAAGCATGAAGATGAAACTCAATATTGACCTGCCTTGACTCTCTTTAGTGCAACCAAGATAGAATGGGAAATGCTGTCAGACTTTCAAGATTCTGTTATGCAGCCATATCAACAAAGCTCCAGTATTTCTTGTGATGTTTGTTTCCTGAGCTAAAGCATCTTAAAGAGTTGATGGCTCTCTTCATGGATAATGTAGTGCAGAAATTTTCCAATAAAAATTTGTAGAGAAATAGTTTTTAAAATATTCAAAATTCTTTGGTAGCAGTAGAAAAGCAACTTTATTTGTTGTGTATATACTCATGTCCACATTTGTTCAACTAGGGATGTATCCCTAGTCCCTTCTTTTTAAGCTATGAAGTATTTTATTGGAACCAATATAATAAATGACAGAAGTATGTGTCATGTAATTTTTGTATTGAACACAATAATATTGCCAGCTTATTGATACATGGAAATATTTGCATATCTCCATTGAGGTAATGAAGTTTAAAATCATAAATTCATAAGTGTTTGCCTTAAAGCTTGAAGAATATGACAGAAAAAAGGTAGATAAAAATAGCTGTTGTTATTTTTAAAAGCTTGAATTTTGGTCTGTTTTTTACACTATTGTTTTTTGATTCACATATGGATTATAGGTAGTTCTTAACTTACAGCTATTTATTTGACATTCAGAATTAAAACACTGAAAAAGTGATTTTTGTCTGGTTCTCACACTTATGACCATCACAGCATCCCCATGGTCATATTCAGACCATGGTCATATTCAGACACTTGGCAAACAGCATGTATTTAAGATGGTTCTGGCTTCTGGTAATTGACATTTGTGACCTTCCAAGCTGACTTCCAACGAACAAAGTCAATGGGGAAAACTAGATTCATTTAACACCCACATGCTTCACTTAACAACTACAGAGATTCACTTAACAGTCATGGCAAATTGGTTGTAAAATTAGGTGTGACTCGCTTAGCAACCAATTTGTTTAATAGTGGAAATTTTGGGCCAATTGTGATAATAAGTCAAGAATTATCTGTATTTAAGTCTCACATTCCAATTCCAAAAATAGAAATGTGCAAGTGGTCTACAGTATATAGAGATCTTTTCTTTAAGCCGATTTTTTGAAATGTAATGGAAATATGTACAATGCTAATAATTGCTAATTGGTGCTGTTTTCTAACAGCATAGTATTTATGAAAGAAACATATTTTTGTTTCCTTTCTGCAATTTGTCTACTCCCCAAATTTGCTTGAGAGGATTCGAGAACTCTTTGGAACAGATGGTAGAGACTGTTAGTGAGATAAAGAAAAAGTTTCATTGTATTTTTGCAGCACCATAATTCTTATAGTAACACTTTATTTTCTTAACACTTTTTGGGACCTTCCTTTGTTATTTTATTAAGAATTTGGGTTTAATGTAAAGTTGGGAATATAGTTTTTCAGTTTCAAGTATATAATTTTGGTCAGTGTCTTTTTTTCTGATTCTGATCAAACAGATTTATATCAAAGAGAGATTATTGTATAAAATTGTTCATGCATATCCATCAGTTGGAATTACAACTCTTACAAAATATGTGAGTACAGTAGAGAAACAGTGTCTTATACAGTAATGGTTAGGGTGAAGGCAGATTTAACTTCTAGTCCATTCTGAGTCCAAAAACTCATCAAATGACGATGTACTATTTATCATTTCATAGCCCAAGGCTATTTCACAGTTTGCACTAGATGCTACCTTGAGGCCATAGAAAGAAGGCAAGGTATACTTAGAAGCATGGACATGCAGGTTGATGGAAGCTGTGCAGGAGATCCAAGGCCACACCCTTCAAGTTCCTTGAGTTCTGGTGGGTTACATCCAGCTTTGGCCTTTGAGTATACCTCTTTGTTGAGAGACTGAGGAGTGAAAACAGACTAATCTTCAATGAGAATGTCCCAGGGCAGGGGTGTCAAACTTGCGTCATCACACCATAATCATGTGACATATCACAATTTTTGTCCCCTTCACTAAACTGAGTGTGGGTGTGGCCAGCGTGTGACGCATCCAGCCTGTGAGCTGCAAGTTTGACAACCCTGTTCTAGGGAGTAGATTACAGTGTCTAGGGTCAGTGGGAAAGCCTTAGGATATCATGTTTGTTTCCACATTGATTTTGTCCCTTTGGGGAATAGAGAAAGGATTAGATGCCTTGGGTGTAATCCCAAAACATCTGGAACACCATTTGAACACACTGACATTGACAAAATCATCGGTCAATTGCAAAAGGCAGCTTTACTTGGAACAGCTTATATCCTGCAATGAATGTAAACTATCCATCAAACATCCACATCTACCTAGTTCAGTGGATAAAAAGTCAAATCCAGTCTAAACATCTGGCTTATTATACAACCAGCCAGAATAATATAATAAATATAATTTATTTTCCGTTCAGTTCAGGGTGAATCACATTTGAAATTTTGGTTAGCTACATTGAGCTTAATTGATTATAAATTAATTAACACTCCAAAGAAGATGACTTTTTCATGAGATAATTAATCTTTATGATAAATTTTAAATAGAGCAGCACAAGCCCAGGCAGATTTTCTAGATGTGCCTTTTTGCTGCTTAGACTAGGTTGACAGGCTTTTTTCATGTTAGATGAATTAGATGTCAAGAAATGTCTCTTTCTTATATTTATTTTGGCTTGGCAAAATACCGTTGTTATGACAGTAATATTTCACAGTCAAAAATGTTAATACTATTCATAAATTCTGCCCAGTGATAAGCAAAAGGATACAATAAATCATTTTAAGTAATTGATGTTGATTGAATAAGATAAATGGTGCTTCAGGTAGTTATGACCTTATCCTTTAACTTGATTGTAACTGTTTAAAAATATTTTTTAACTTAACGCAGCATTTTGGGAATTACAATGTCAGCAAAGAGTAAATAATAATAACACTAAACTATACCACTATTGTGTATATAATATTGTTTAGTGAAAATCTTAATCCAAAGTATTTTGAAACTTCAAGTAATCCATGCCTATTAGATATACCTATCATTTTGCATGTGTAACTTAAGGACTTAAAGAAAATATGTCAGTACACATAACAATAGTGTATAAGGCAAGGTATAATTTGTTCAAGAGTGATATCTACTGAATGTTTAATAATTGATATTATATAAGCACAAGCTAGACTGATAAGGTGAGAATTTATATAACGTGAGTAATGGTAAAAAAAAGGATAGCACAAAAGATTGTAACTAACTGACACACTGTATGTATATAATTGAAAGAGGGTTTCATGTTTTTATGTTTTGTTCGTATGTTTGTTATAAAAAATAAAAACTTTGTTTTTTTAAAAAAGAGTGATATCTGCGTAAATCTTTAAAACTCAAAAATCTCCCATATTTGGACTCAAATATTTCAAGAGCTTTAAACATTGAACACTGTTTACATGTTTATGATCTATATCTTTTTTTAAAAAGTAAAGAACATATGTTAATATCCAATATATATCCCGGATGTAATAAATTTAGAACATACAATTATTAATACTAGAAACTGTTAGCAAGAAAGTTGTACTTGGATGGTATTGATTTTCTTACAAACAATTGAGAAGTTCAAAAAAGATTTATTAATCGGGTGTCTAGAAATAGTGGAAGTGAAGATGGTTGTTATAAATGTTATTGTCATTAGTGAACTGAATAATTTAGAATTACTTGTTTTGGTTAACCTACTCTTACATGGTTTGTTTTTTCATTATTCCCATTATTTTCAATTTGATTTCTTGTTTTATTGTTTCTGACTTTAATTTCTTTGGTTCCCTACTACTTAATCTTTTTCTACTTTAAATCATTCCTTAAGCTAAAGGGAATATCATGTATGAATGTATCTATTATATCATCAAATTAAAAACTTGTGTGAAAGAAATATCAAGTTATTGATAAAGACCAAACTCCAGGTCTAAGTGCTAGAATTCCCCAAGATTTGTGTCTAATGTGGGTCCTTTTCTGACAAGACATATTTCTTTGAACACATCCTGGCAGAACTGTAAGATTTTATGCTAATACAGTTTGATCAATTCATTGGTTATATTTTGTAATGGTGATTGTATTTCAGTATAAAATAAAATTTTAGCAGAGAGCATTTGTTTATTTCTTATGGTATTTGATGAGAGTTAAGAATCCAGATTTATATTTAAGTCCTGACCTGGCGTCATGTGACTTGACCCAAAGAGAAGCTGTTTTCTAAATTTTAAACTGGATTTGACTAGAATCTTATAGTCAGTACATTCTACATTGGGAGATTGCCCAATACTCTATAATTGAACATTCTGATCAGTATGATACTAAATCAAAAATTAAAAAAGTTATTTTACAATCAAGATGATAATATTTATGGGTATTTCTTATTCCTTGTTTTACAGGTTTTTCATTATTCTTATACAGCTTCATATGTGATATATAACATACAGACAAGGTAAGATAATGTTTGATAAATACTGCTTTGAGTACTGAATGCTACAAATGTGTCCAAGTAAAGTGTTTACTTTTTTCAAGGGAAGTTTGGGAGTTAAACCCTCCAGAAGTAGAGGATTCAGTTTTACAGTATGCAGCATGGGGTATACAAGACCAGCAACTGGTAAGAAAAATGTCCATGTTCATTTTATCAGCTAATCTATTTTAAAGTGTTAGGAGTAGGATAAAATTTATAGGAAGTACATTTCTTATTTGGGATTTGTATGCAATTATTCTTTGGTTTTGTTTTCTGAGCCGCCTTGAATCACCATGTGCAAGTGGGCAGCAATAGGTCGTTGCGCACTGCTTGACTGTTAATTTGAGTTGGTAGTTCCTTGACTAGGAATAAATATTAGGAACATACATTACATTAGGAAAAATACATTTGATTAATACATAGATAAAATGTTACAAAAATGTTTAGACATCTCACCAATGGGGAATAAGTATTCTATCAATTCCCTGCCACAGTGCCTCCAGAAAATCAAAAACTTAAAAATAGAAGATGAAATAAAGATCTCATTTGTACATTATTTAGATTCATAGATCCAGAACTAGTGAAAGGATCTATGGCAGCAGTACTACACAACACACCCAATCTAAACAAATACAGGTAGTCCTCACCTTATGATACAATTGAGCCCAACTTTTATGTTGCTAAGTGAGACATATATTGAGTTTTGTCCCATTTTACAACCTTTTTTTCCATACTTGTTAAGTGAATCACTACAGTTGTTAAGTTGGTAGCCTAAGAAGAAAAACATGAATCATCTACAGCATACATAATAAAGACTCTAACAGCCACTACGTAAAATAGCAGGGAGAAGATTAGCAGCATATATTCATTAACATCAATTAGCAGTCAGAAGAAATAATAAAAATGTCTTAATTTCACAATACATGAACAGACTTAACCATAGTGTCAACTGGAAAACTGTGAGAATCCTAGACCAAGCTAAATTGAAAATCACTAAGGAATTCCTGGAATTCAGATAAATCTGTCATCAATAGACACATAGAAATACCACTATCATATACATATCTTTCAAAAGAGACTTAAAAAAACCTTTTCACCAGTAATCAACACCCAGATAAGTACTGATTAACACTAGGATTAACATCAGACAAACAATCAAGCAATAAATAACAGTCTAATCAAGGAGAAACCATTACCCTGAGCAACACTGACTTACTGTATAGAAGCAAGCTCCACTCTTATACCATGATGACGTTTGAGTTAAACATAATTTGTTTATTGATAATAGCACACTTCAAACGGTCTGATAATCTTTCCTATAATTTCACAGAAATAACATGAGAACATGATGAATTAATGGATCAGGATAATTTCCTGAAACTGACTTCTTGTTAAGAACTGGAACTCCAGTTAAGTGGTATTTCCAAAGCCCATTTATGTCAGGCAATAAAAAAAAAAACCATAGCTAGTGGTATCAAATGTTCCTGAAAATTCCTGCAGAAACAATAAGACATATAATTTATTTAAAAAAAACATAAAGACAAAACAAAGATTTAATAGGAACTTAGTTTTGACATTAAGGTTCTTGATACTTAACATTTTGAAAATATGTATGATTCATCATACTGTTTGGTCATAATATGGTAACAGAACATAGATACAAGTTCTTCTATTGCAGAAAATTCTGTTAAAGTCCATGAAATAAAATATTTTAAGGATGTGTTGATTCATCTGTAGTTAATCAAGTTGGCATTAGTACTTAAATGCTACTGGTAAGAATATGTCTCATTTTAAGCAAAAAAGTAAAGCTGAAGTGAGAAGTAATTACATCCATCTGGAACATGACTTGTAATTTTTGAATAATTAACTATATCAATTTATCAATCCATTCTTGCACAACAACAAAATGCCAGGCAAGAAATACTAGAATTTTACACAGAGCAAGGTACTGTGTGCTGTTTACCAAAAAGGCAAAATAGCTATAAGTGCTTCAAAATGTGTATTTTCCATAAGTTTGAATGTTTATCTCCCTGTGCAAAAAAATAGGCTACAACACAGTCACAAGCATGTCATAATAATTCCATTCTTTACTGATAGTTAGCATTTTTTCTAGCTTCTTCTTCTTTTTAGCATGTATCCTTTTTAAAAACAATGGAAATATTATTCAGTAAAGGAATATTAGAAATAATGAATGTTTTAACTAATGTTCATTTATGGAATGCTAAGCTTATATTTTCAGTGTTAGGAATCAATAGAAGTAGTTTCTCGAGTAATGATAAAAAATAATAATTTGTGAGGGTGTAATGGACCATATCTCCAGTACTTTGCATTCATTTTGGTTAGTTGATTAGTGATAACTTATCATATCATAATGTATGTCATGAAGAAGTAATTGATTGAACAATTCATACAATTAGCTTTTACACACAAAATTGGAGTTTGGCATAGAGCAATCTGTATTATTCAGTCCCTCATTTGTGCTGCAAAATGTATTACCACATTATTAATCAAGGAAGTTTTCATCTAATTATCAGCATAATAGATATGAATATTACATATCATAGTCATTAATATTTGTATGACCCTTCTGATGCATATCTACATAGGTTATCATCAATGTGCAAAAAACAATAAATGAAATACATGAATTCCATTTCTTTGTAAGCATGTGTAAAACAAGATATTGTTCCAGTGGATTGTTGAAAAGAAGAAAACAGTATTTAATGTGTATGCTACAAGATTGTAAATCTTATATGTCAATAGATGTTGTAGAATTATTCCAATTTTGCGGCATAAAAATGATCTTTCCTTCTTACTATATGTTGAATAATTTCTGTGAAATTTAAAAGAATAGATCTGTCCTTTTCTAAAAAAATCTGATCAAATTGCAAACCTACTAAGATCGACATGTTTATACTACTAATTGTTAGCAAGACAGACTAATTACAGCAATGATTAGCACTCTAATTAGATGCTTTAATCATTGGCATCTGAAAGAGAGGAATTGGATGGGTAAATGGCAAAACATATCATCACATCACAACACAAGGTACATATGTTACATGCTTATGTGAAGCATCATAATACACCTACAAATGTTATTGTTGGCTATGTGCTAACGTTGGAGTTCTTGTCATGTGGGCTATTAAGTTAGGGAAAGAAAAAATACTCTTTCCATTGGGGTGTAATTTTTGAATGTTAATGTCACAATTCAGTGCATGTTCACTAATACGATTCCATTTTCAAATTAATGTTTAAGTAGAAAGCAAACCACAGCAATGTTTGAATGTTGTGTTATATTTAAAATCTTATATTAAAAGATACTCAGAGGTTTTCAGGCCATGGAACCTTCCGCCCCCCCCCCCCCCCCCCCNCCCCCCCCCCCCCCCCCCCACTACTTAGTCCCATACAATCCATTCACAGTCCTTGCAGAACCATATTTGAAGATCTGAACCTGATACTTTAAAGTATCCAGCCCAACTACTCAGCAAGCACAAGGTCTAACATGAAAGGAACTATGTTTCAAAAATATCCTGCTGGGTAGTTGGAGCCATACATAACAGAAAGATAAGTGCATATATTTTTGCTTTTTTTCAAGTGGCAATACAAATCAAAAGATAAATTTCACTTCCTTTCTATTCAACAAGATGCAGAGGAATAAGGACAATGAGCAAAAATAAATTACAAAGTCTGTTAGAAAACTATAAAATGTATCTTATCTTTATTTAGCCATTCTAATTTGCATATTGGAAATTTTCCTTCTCTGCCTTTTCTTTATCTTTTGTGTGTCTGTATAAACTGTGAACAAAGGTGGGATTTTTTTTCTCCCTTAAAAATAAGCAACCTGGATCTATATAATAAAGGAAATGAATCAGTATATAAAAAAACTTCCTGATTTATTCCTGATGTGTTATCTTACATTCCAATATTTTCAAAATATTCAGACTCTGGAGGCCAATTCATAAATTTTGGCCCTACATCTTGGCCTGAGTTTTTTTTTCTGACTGTATTTCTTCATACTATTGGGGAATAACCAATAATAGCTCTGCATTTTATTTTCTTATAACGTCATTTTCTACAATTCCCTTCCTTCCTAAACCAGTATCTATTGTATTTCCCTGAAAATAAGACCTGTCTTATATTTGGAGGGGTTCCAAAATAAGCAGTAAAATGAAACATGAGTTCAGGGTGATCAGTTCGACTGGATGGCTCGCACAAGAGGTGACAAGCACCCCGGGACTAATGGAATCCAGGCAGCAGCTGAAGCCCACCAATCAGTGCATCTGGGGTTATGCAGCCTGCACATTGCAGGTGAGTTGATTCCCCATCCAAGCCTCCCATTCCAGCATTGTGGGGGGGAGGCAAGTGATCTGGATGTGCCACTTGAGCCAAGGACAAGCCAAGAGATGTGAAGATAAGCCTCCCATTCCAGCCCATCAATTCTCAGCTTTTCTGCAGCCCATGCAGCACATCCAGATTGTTTGCCTTTCTCCTCATGCCTCTGCCTCCATCTGGTGCCAGTTTCTCTGTGCGAAGACCAGCCTCCTACAGTCATCTGCCACTCCAGCCCATTGGCTTGGCTTTCCTATGGTGCATACATATCACGTGCCTCCCCCTGCCTCTGCCTCCACCTGCTGTTTGGACAGGTAAACAACTCACCTGTGCTACAGAAGGCTGCAGCTGCTGCTGGACACTGTCGGTCCCCATACGCATGCTGCCTCCTGCATTAGTCATACCCACTCCTCTTCACTTGGGCTTACTTCTGGAGAAGAGTTTATATTAGACACACACTTAAAAATCAGATGAGGGCTTAATTTAGTGATCGGTCTTATTTTTGGGGAAACATGGTAGTAACTCATGAAAGCATCTCAAGAAATGAAAGGCAATCTATGCAAATATATAACAGCATTGTTCATTTTTAAAGTGCAGTGTGATTCTGAAACAGATTAGGGTCTCCAGTAACACAGTATTTTCTCTTTCTTCTATATTCCAAGTGGACACTGAATAGTTTGAAGACACCCATTTGATAATGATACCTGGTGGCCTTCAGTGGCTGAGAACAGGCAAGGATAATTGAACTGAACAGTGCAATTATCACAAATGAAGGCAAATATACATGTCTCAGGATAATGTTACAAGATCAAACAAAGATTAAAACTTGGGACGTGGGCCTCTTGTCAGTTAACAGGAGTGCTGATTTACCACCAGCTTATCAAGTACTTAGGAACTAAGGATTTGGTAGTACAAAGAAACAACTGTCAATCACCAGCCATCAACTTATTAATCAACCAGTAGGAAGGCACCACATAAATATGACTCACAGAATAGCTCAAATCACATATTCTAGTAGAGAGAGGTTCCCTGAAGATGACCTCCAGCATGAGTCCAAAAGCTCAGAAGAATACATCTCTGGCCCCGGTGACTGACCCAGATTCAATCTTGCAATTCAATTATCCTCCAAATGACCAAAACATTTAAAAAAAAAAAAAGTCAGCTGTGTCCCCAAAGCTAACACAGCTTTGGAAACCCCCTCCACAAAAAAGAAAACAAACACTTACTTCTAACATTATCTATAATTTTAGTATATACTATATAGATTTGCCTGTCATTAACTAATACACATAGGCAAATAATTGTTACAGGGACAAATCACCCTGCTGTTGTTTTTAAAAAGTCCCTACCAGATACTTTTTATGATAACTTTAACCATGTTTATAAGTTGCAGTATTTTCCCTCTCTCTCCCTCTCCCCCTCCCTCCCCCTCTCCTTCTCTCTCTCTCTCTCCCTTCCTCTCCCCCTCTCCCCTTTTCTTTTTTTTTCTCCCCCTCACCCCCGTGTATGTGGTGTGTGAGTATGGAAAGGGGGAAAGTAGAGGTTCACTTGAATCAGTCAGATTATTATTACAGTCAAAGATCAGCATAAAGAGGATGAGGAACAGTCAATTAAAGAGCATAAAAATATGTCAGAGTCCAAAAAAATAATAAATATAAAATGCTAAATGATATAAGTAGATGTAAAAGAATTCTAAAAGGAGGGGTAGGTACATTAGAGGGGTATAGAGGAACATGAAGGTTAGTATGTGGCAGATTATCACAGTACAGAGCATTTAGTATTTCAGTATTTTTTAGTATTTATTTGATTTGTCAGTCGCTTACAAGATACGCAGGTATAAGAATAAATATAGCTTTGAATACATGAGGTAGATACTTGGAAGAAAAAAAATAGGACAGGAACAGGAGACATGATTGGTGCACTTATGCATACCTCCTACAGGCCTCTTCGGAAGGGGGTGAGGTCAATAGTATAGGATGACAAACTAGATGCTCATTAAAAACTAGTTTAGGGCACAAGTCATCCATCTGATAGTTTTAAGCACTGCTGAGCAGAACCAGCAACATTACATGTTATAGCAGGGTTAGTATCTGAAAGGAGCAGGGAGGCGTAGAGTTGTCCACTGTGTCCTGGATATTTATTCAGTAATAGTGAGAATGAACTAGGTTCATTTGAGCACAGAGGATGTGAGCACCCCTTAATGAGATGGGAGGCAAGATATCAACACGTTATTTATATAAATAGTAAAAATCAGACCTGGAACTAAGAATCAGGTGCTATGAAATTTACTAGAAGAATTAAGATTTGTGTCCAGGGATAAATTTGTTGCCTTCCTTCCCCGGCATAATTGCTTTAGAACAAACATCATAGTGGAGCTTGCAGAAATATTCAAATGTAATTAAAAACCAACTGAATTAACCAAAACAGTTTGTTGATGGTTACTTCCATGTATCATTGCAGTGCAATGGTGTAGTGGTTAAGGAAGCCAGCCAAGCCATCTTGAGTCAATTGCTCCTTCTGAACCTGAACAAAACCAGCCAATGAACAAACCCAATGCATTGATAGTTTTCTCGTGAGAAGTGTGTAAGCACAAGCAGACTTGCACAAACAAGCAAGCATTAAAAACAACAACTTCCCATTCAGGTGATTATTTTCTCTTTCTGTCACATTAAGAAATTTCAAGTCAGCCATAGTTTTTGGAGGAATTTTGTGAAATCAATGGATAAGCCCATCTTACCTAAAATATTACAGTTGATTTCATCAAACTGAACTTGGAGCGTTTATTTCAAAAGAGGTCTTTTGCTTTACACTGTATAAAACTACAGACTAGCTCCTGAATATTTATTGATTTTTATCTGTCCCTTATTACTTTATAAGTAACTCAAGATTACTTGAGTAAGTAACTAATATTCCTCCCCCTCCCCTCTTTTCCCCACAACATTAGCCATATGAGGTTGGTTGGTCTGAGAGAAAGCGACTGGCCCAAGGTAATCCAGCTGGCTTTCATGAGTAAGGCAGAACTAGAATTTGCAGTCTTCTGCTTTCTAGACCAACACCTTAACCACAACATCAAACTGACTCCAAATGTTGGATGATTGATTTTAATCCATCAAAGAAAGCACTCTTTCTTTGATGAGGAAAATTTTCTATATATGTCAATAATTCAGAACATTTTGTTGATGCAGCAGCAATTTTGAAGCCACCTGGGATTTGTTCTGTATCAGTGTTGATGTCAATTGCTACTCCAAATCAGCAGAGGTGAACATCTGTGTGGGAGGGGGGCACATTCCTGGTTGGATTCTGATTAATATGTGGCATTATCTACCTGGATTTGTATATCCAATTAAGCATCAATTGAGATATATTAGTTCCCTAGGCAAGATGTCGTTGTAAAAGTTGAAACAGTGGAACTGTTCTATCAGATGGATAATGGCATCACTGAAACTGAAACAGAGCGGAGATAATATGAAGCTCTTTCCCATTTTCTTAAGCTTCTGAGGATGAACTTACTCCTTTTGCATCTGAGCATTTTGTCCAATAAATTATGATTGACATGAGATTCTGGAAACAAAATAATGAAACTCCTGAGCACACCTCTCCCACCCGCATATTTTTATTTTAATTAAGGATTCCCATGGTGACAATCTCTTTTTCTTTAATTTACTTTGCTTAGAAAATTAGCCCCTTGGAGAACGGATGTAATAATTGCTGAAATGTATTATGGAATGTACTGTACAAAGTTGATGCATTGCCAGTATTGCTTGCATGTTTCAAAGATAAAGAACATAGTTCTTTGTTTGTCCCTACATTCACATTAAACTTACAGCTATGGAATAAAGAGATGAGGTGAAGAATGGAACAAGTATTTAGCATTATTGATGAGGTTTTAAAGGAGATGAAATGGATTTGCAATATTTCCTTCTAATTAATTTCTTCCACTGTGGGTGCCCTACCTGACAAAGAAGTTCTTTTTCTTTCTTTTACATTTTTGTGGGATGTCTCTCTGGCTCAATGACCTCTTATACATGGCCACCTGTGACTTAAATACTTGGTAGACTGAGGAAGGCTTGCATTAGTTCCAACCCCTTAAAACACGGGTGTCAAACTCTCTGTGTCACATTGCCATCACATGATGTTTCGTGATGTTTTTTCCATTCATGGAGCTGGGGTGAGTGTGGCATGCATGTGATGCATTCAGCCTGAGGCTTGCCCTTACAGATAGGCTTCACTATCTTGGAAAAACCTTGAGTAAAGGACTGATCTCTATTTCACCAAGACCTGGGAAAATGTAAGGACAACTTTCTTCACCCCTATGGCAAAATTTGTCTTTTTGATTTTACTTACTTCAAATTTATAACTGATCATTTTATCCTTGACAATGGTATTTATTAATTATCACATCACTATAACTAGCTTTGTGAAATGTTGCATTGGACTGGTCTTTACTTTTTCTGCAAATTTTAATTCTATTCAGAGTTTTAATTCTATTTCAAAATGTATATTTTTGGAAATGCCAGATTTATTTTTATTTTTATTCAGCTTTCTAGCCCTTATAACAATAAAAGTGAGTAGGTTCATGTCTGATTGAAAGCTTAGTAAGCAAGGAAGGGTGCGCTCCATACAGTTTTCCCATAGCTCCTATTTAGCTTTACCCTTGTTCTTTTCTAATATGAAAGGTGACATAACATATGCCAGAGGTTATCATCATAATCTAAGGGTCTGATCCTGTAATGAATTAATCCTAAATTGGAAACATTAGAATAAAGCAATTATCATTTTGCTACACATAATCATGTTTCCAAAATGATGAATTTGAAAGTTTTAACATTTTATAGGAAGAAGGTATATTTAAAATTTAAGTAAAAAAGTTATTATCTCTTTCAAAACAGAACTGATACGATTGAGTACAAATATTATTTATTTATAGATAAGATATATATATATATATATATATATACTATATTATTATATATTATTGTTTTTTTTAAAGTTTTCGCGCGTATTAACATGGATGCAGTTCAGCTTTTCTTCAAGTTATTATATTACATATACATATTGACATATACACAACACACACACACGACCATATAATATATATATATATATATATATATATATATTTGTTTTTTTTTAAGTTTTTCGTGGGGTACTTACATGTGTGCTGTCAGCTTTCCTTCAGGTATATCCCAAATGGATAGCACTACAATGACGTGGGATAATACCTGAAAGGAAGCTGAACAGCACACATGTAAAGTAACCCGCGAAAGCTTAAAAAACACTATATATATGCGTTTAGGATTTCCTTCGGGTATTTATCCCACGTCATTTGTAGTTCTGGTTAAAGTTGTAGCAACGTTTTCAGGCAGAACTCATCTGCCATCATCAGGCTTCTGTATTGCGTTAGTTTTCCTGGTGTGTGTCAATTTTTGAGGCTGTCCCATTCTGATTGGCTATAGCCTGGGTCTGTGTTCATTGGACTTGGAGTTTGATTGCATTGGTGGTTCTGGTTTTCATTCTGTCTGTTTTGTGGCTTTGATTTGGCATGGCAAAACCTCTTTCTTTGTGTTGGAGGCTCTTCAGTGCAGCCTTGGGCCCTCCGTGTGCGAACGGGCTGCTTTCATTTAGCACAGCTGGGTTTCACCTGGGGCCTGGTGGGGGGGTGTTTGAGTTGGAAGCTATCAAGGGAGTCTGTTTGTGCCAGGTGTTTGCCTGGCTTGTGGTTTGGAATTTTTCTATTTGAGAGTGCAGCTTCCAAATGATTGACAGTCTGCTGGACAAGTCCATCTCTTTCATCATGCTGTCAGGTCTTTTTTCAATCTCTATGGCTTCTCTGATGATTCTGTGGTTGGAGTTTCTTGTAGTGGCTAGGGTTTTTGGTGCCATTGAAGTTGATTGTGTGTGACCTGTGGTTTTCATGTGTTGGACTTAGTGAGGAGGTATGTTCCAGCTTTTTTTACTGCATTTTGTGTGTCATCTAGGCGGTGTACTTATTGCTTCTATTGGTCTGTGCAATGTATGTGGCCCGGGCATGGATGATAACACGGGAATTTCACATTATGCTTTGGTTTAGTCTCAGGTCATTTTGTCTGCTTTGGGGTTCCTAGGGACTGGGCTGCCTATTTTTTACCTGTTCTGTTTGAAGGCAGTCTCGATTGTGATGCCTGTGTAGTATCTACTGATTTTATTCTGTTGTACCTTTATGTAGGGCAAGACAGCTGTTCAAAAACAAAAATAGGTCTGTTGGTCTTCTAGGTCTCTGTTTTATGTCCTTGGTGTGTTTTGTGGATTCAAAGCTGTGATTTTTTTTTGTGGAAAAGCCATTGGCTTGTCATACTTCAGTCAGGGGTGCATAGTTCAGTCTTTATATTGTGTCTTATCTTGCCAGGCGTTTGGTTCTGGTAATTAGTGTCTTCGCCACAGAAGTTTATCTGTGCTGGGGTGGTGTGGATTGGCGTTGAGGGGTTAAAGCGGTTTGGCTGGTGGTGTTTTTTTTTACTTTTTGGTTTGTGTTCCCAGTGAGCCCGATTTTTTCTGTTTTCTTTTGGTAGATGAGTACATCTTAGGAATTGTAGTTGTTGTCTATATTTCCGTTTCCGATGTGGTGAACTTGATTTTGGTGTGTTGTGTTGTTTAGGCTGTGTTAGTGTGAAATTGTTTAGGTTTTCTTTTCCATGGGAGCAATCACAAATGTGTCATCGATGATATCTTAACCATAGTTTGGGGTTGTGGGTGGCATTAATCCAGGGCTCTGCTTGATTCGAATTCTTCCAATGAACAGGTTGCTGCTAATGACGGTGACGAGTGGTAATCCATAGGGGTCCTTTAATTTGGCTTGTATTCTTATGTCCTTGTATATGAAATATGTGTTGGTTAGCCAATGTTCTGTTAGTTCCATGAGGGTCATTTAGCTGGTTTGGTATTGTATTTTGATGGATTCCCAAGAGTTTCTTTTAATCAGGGACTTGAGTGAATTAGTGGAAACCACGGTCGAATTACAGCAGATTTCTTGTTTCTACGTGTGATCTTTGATTATTTCTAAAGAAGTGGTATGAGTTTGTACATATGAAGCTGCAGTTTCTAGTCATGGCGGCTGTAGCCGACAGAAGTCATCAAGAAGCCATAAGATTGAAAAAAGACCTGACAGCATGAATAGGAAGAGTTGATTCTAGCAGACTTGTCAAGTCATTTGGAAGCCTGCACTCTCAAATTAGAAGATCTCCACAACCACAAGTGGCAAACACCTGGAGCACAGACAGACTCCCTCTGATGCCTCCAATCAAACACCCCCCCCACCAGCACCCAGGTTGAAACCCAGCTTGCTGATGAAGAGCAGCCGTCCTTTCACACGAAGCCAAGCTGCATTGAAAGCCTCCAAACAAGAACAGAGTGCTCCAGCCAATCAGCCACAAACACAGACAGAAGAAACCCAGAAACACCAATCAATCAAACTCCAAGCCAATGAGACAAGACCCAGGTAATAGCAATCAGAATAGACAGCCTCTAAATTTGAAACGAGTAGGAACTGTGAGACACACTTCCATACAGAAAGCCTGATGATTGGCAGATGAGGTTCTGCTTGAAATGTCTCACAACTTTAACAGAAACTACAATGAGCTACAAACTGTTAACAGAACTGACATGATGTGGATAATGCGCGCGAGAGCTAAACGCAGCAAAGTCTAAGTACCCGCGAAGCTTAAAAAAAAAATAAAAGTAAACTATGACTATATATATAGCTATATATATATATATAGTATATATATATATAGATATGAATATGTGTGTCGTGTGCATGTGTGTGCTGTGTGTGTGTGTGTGTGTGTGGTCTGTGTTGTGTGTGTGGTTAAGTTTTTGCGGGTACTTACATGTGTGCTGCTTCAGCTTCTTCGGGGTATTATCCCACGTCATTGTAGTGCTTTTAAGTTGTAGGCAACGTTTAGCAGAATCTCATCTGCCATCATCAGCTTCTACTGGACCCACATACAACTCAATACAGAAGCCGATGGTGCAGATGAGATTCTGCTGAAACGTGCAGCTACAACTTTAAAAGGGCTACAATGACGTGGGTAAACCCGAAGGAAGCCTGAACAGGCACACATGTAATACCCGCAAAAACTTTAAATGCACACACACACACACAACACACACACCACATTTATATATAATATATATTATATATTATATATTATATATTATATATTATATATAATATAACTTTTATTATAAAATAAAAGTTGGAATTACCAACTTTTTCACATCAAATTACTACCATGTGACCTTTCCAGAAGTATTATTACAACTTTTTAAAAAATGAATTGAAAGTCACCAGATCACCAAATATTTCAGTAACTGCATCTCCAGGACAGAAAAATATCACAAATTTATTGGTTGTGCTTATGTGTGCATTTAAAAACAATGTTAAAATTCTAAGAGGCTGTTTAAGGATGCTATGGGTACTATGGAACCAGTGCACCCTATGTTATCAATTCCTGAATAACAAAACTCATTTAATGCTGATTAAATGGTAATGTAATAGTACATTACCAATAGTGGCACAGAACTACAGGAAGAGACCTCATTACAGGTAGTCCTCAACTTACAACTACAGTTGATAAATTATGTTGATAAACAAGTGAGCTTTGTCAAGTGAGCTTTGTCAAGTGAGCTTTGTCCAATTTTTCCACCTTTCTTGCCACACTTGTTAAGTGAGTAACTGAAGTTGTAAAGTTAGTAACATGGTTATAAAGTGAATCTGCCTTCCCAATTGATTTGCTTGTCAGAAGGTCTCAAGAAGTGTTCACATGACATCGGGAGATTGCAACTGTCATAATATGATTTACTTGCCAAGGGTCTGAATTTCGATCTTATGATCACGAGGATCCTGGGTTGTAAGTGTGAAAAATGATCATAACTCACTTTTTTCAGTGCCATTGTAACCTAAACTGATGTAAGTCAGCGACTACATGTATTAAGGAATGTTGGTTGAACTGAATAGGATATTATGGGAGATTTACATCATTTTCATTAGATCATTATGCAAATAATATAAATTGCAACAATTATTTAATTTGATGCATAGAAATTCCATCATGTCAGGGCCTGGTAGACCGAAGTTTTGTTGAAATAATATATAAAAAAGAAATGATCTTTTTTGATAATNTTCCATCATGTCAGGGCCTGGTAGACTGAAGTTTTGTTGAAATAATATATAAAAAAGAAATGATCTTTTTTGATAATCCACAAAAAATTCACATGAAAGAAAGGGAAATTTATGGGAATGGGAAATTATGTTTTCCCCTTCTTTTACTGTCTTATTGTCCATATTATTGAGCGTGTATTCTGTTCTAATTTTATTAAGAGTATAATTTTTTTTTAAATCTATTCTACTTAAAAAAAAAAAGTATTTGATTGACAACTCCTGGGTTGAAAATCCATCATTTTCTACTCATTTCTCCATCTGCATCTAGGACATGAAACTGTTCATCATTATTTCAAACATCAAAGAAGCCCAGCCATAGTTTGATCTGGAAAGGTAGTATGATCTCTGCGTATTTAGTTCCACAGGCTTATAATATTGGGTAGGATTTTTTTATTTATTTCATCACTTTTTTTGCATGTATTAGCATCAGGTGAAATCATAGAAGAAAGAACAAATGAATATACAACTAGGCCATATCAAATGAAGCTGAAGGAAAAAAATATATACCAGACTTAACTTGTGATGATATCTAGAGAATTTTATCTTCGGTTTTTAAATTCAGTGGTGAGAAACTAGGCTCTTGCCTTAGCAAATAGCATAGCTGACACATTTATATTTAAAATGTATCAGTAGGAATCCACACTGAATAACTCTAACATCAAAAAGTCTTCATCGCTGTCTTACATTTGTGTCCACTTGGCACACTGGTTCTAGCACTCATGCTCCTTTTGACTCTTGTCAGATCATTTTCCTCTCCAGTATCTACTTTCTACCCTTAAGTGAAAAGAAGGGTCAAATGTGTGAGAGAAATACAACTAGCAATCTGTGTCATTCATGCTTTCTTTAATTATTTTGAGAAATGCACTATCAAGATGACATTAGACAGCAGGAAGCATTGCAATATTTATACCACTACTGTGTTGCTTGAAATATCTTTTCCTCCCAGTATTCTGTGAGACATTATGCCCATGGACTTCTACTATGTTTAGGTAATTTTGTAGGGTAGAAGAATATATGATAGATAAACATACTTAGCAGTTCTTAACTTATACTGGAGGAAGATGGTATTGTTAATGTATTTCTTTCCCACCTTCACTTTAAAGAGCTGCTCTGCAGTGTACTAAGATATCATCTAAAGCCCCTGTCACAAAGCACCAACGCATGGAAAGAGGATGTAAAACGGAGGGAAACACTTGCCATCCATTGGTTAACGCGATGCATCCATTCTATACTCACTGCGTCCGTTTTTCATACTCTGTATCCGTCCAGCATCCGTCTACTGACATTTCATCCGCTCA
>BHFT01042103.1:0-43296 GCA_004320025.1 Laticauda laticaudata | reverse complement strand
TTTTTTTTTTTTTTTAGTTCTTAAAGGTGTGAAGCTAAGGCTGAGAGAAATAGAAATGTCTATTATTTCTGTTTGTCTATTTGGTTTGTCTCCTCTTGTAGTTCCTTCCCTCTTAGGCACATTTGAATCACACATTAGGGACTCGTGTTTAGTGACACAAAACTCTGTAAAGCTTCTTGTCTTGAGTGCAACATCTGAACATGAAATCTATTTGCAATCAGCTGCTTCTATATGTAATTGGAGAATCACAGCACTGGAAGGAACCTGGGAGTTTTTCTACCCAAGACAGGAGTCTTCATACCATCTTGGATTCAGGCAGACAATATCCACAGGTTCCCAATGAGGGTACATCTTCAACAGCCAAGCAGTTGCTCATAGCCATATTTACTAGTTGCTCATAAGCATACGATTCCAATATTTGTATTTAACATCACAGGCAAATGGGCAAAGCTGTTCAGGAATGCAACAGCCATAAATAACAGAATACAGAATAACATAGCTGGAAGGGACCTTGGAGGTCTTCTAGTCCAACCCATTGCTCAATCAGGAGACCCTACACCATTCTTCTTAAAAATCTCTAGTGTTGGAGCACCCACAACTTCTGAAAGCAAGTTGTTCCACTGGCTTATTGTTCTCAAATGTATGGCAAATTCACAGGATCAAAAACCTTGCTCTCTCTCTCTCTCTTTCTCTCTCTGTCCCACATCCTCCAATTGTTGAAAATTCACATCCATTTTAAAACAGGCCTGTGATTGCAGGAAAACTGATTTTGCATTGTCACTGTACATATTGTTCACTTGGACTGCAGAATTGCCAACATTTTTTTTCTCCTCCTTAGCTAATCGTGTAGCTAAGAGTGAATGTTTGAATTAAACAAGGCAGCACATTTTAAGAGAGGATACGGTGCTCTTATAGTTGAGATTGAGACAATGGTATCTATATGATAATAGCCAAGCTTGATTTAGAGATGGGAACTTGATTACAGGCAGGAAAAAAAAGGTAAATTTGGAAAATCTAGCTAACCTTATTCGGGTTTGGAATCAAATCAGAAATGATTAATAGTGAAATAGAATAAATCTCAAGTCTATAAGCATGGTAATTTTTAAAAAAAAAAAACCCACACTAGCAGACCACATCTATGGTGTGTCCACAAAATTGCCTTTACATATCCAAATAATTGTCAATAGTTAAACTTGAGTAAAAGATGACTTTAAAATTCAGAGTGTCATTTGGAAAAACATTACTTTTTCCAAGAATTATATATGACACATACAAGATTTTCCAAGAATATATATGAGACAAACTGCAAGGCAGTTTGAACATTGACATGAATAGGTTAGGTGTGATCCCTTAACCCCCAAGGGGTATAGTAATTACCACAATAAATTTTAATTGCAAGAAATGGAACATGAAAATGGTTATCTTGGGAAATATAGAGTGGGCAGATCCCTTGGTGGAGAATCCATTCCCTCATATCTTAATACTTGATTGCAGTTTTTTTTAAAAAAACAAATCATGCTAAGAAAATGGAATAAAATCTGAACTCTTCCACGGAGAAGTTAATTAGGAGCAGAACTGCAACATAAAACCTGTTCAAATGTTATTATGGCCACTAGATGGCAAAATCTTGGGCTGCTTCAATTGTTCATAAAATGTACTTGCAGCTATACTCTTCGATCATAGAAGAGCAGATATAGAGGAATATTCCCCCTCTTTCAGATGTCCCTGGAGTCCTTGCATGCAGAAGCCAAGGTCCTCTTCAGTCTTCGATGGTTTGTATTCAGAGGCCCCTCTTCTCAAGGCAGAGGTCATTAATCAGTGGAACGGAAGTTGCCTCCAGAAGTTGTGGATGCTCCATTTTCAAGAAGAGATTGGACAACCGTTTCTCTGAAATGGGATAGAGTCACCTGTCTGAGCAGGGGGTTGGACTAGAAGACCTCCAAGGTCCCTTCCAACTCTGTTATTCTCTTATTCTCTTCTATATTGAGATTTGGGGGCTCATGGCTCTTGATAGACCTGTCCTCCATTAATTTTTAAAGCCAACTAAGGTAAAATACATTCCTGCATTTTGGAATTGAGTATACCAGAAGATTATTTATTTTATTTGATTTGTCAATCACTTACAAGATAATAGGTATAAGAATAAACATGAGTATGAATACAGGAAATAGGTATGATTAAATGAGCACAATAGGACAGGGACGGGAGGCACGATGGTGCACTTATGCACGCCCCTTACATACCTCTTAGGAATGGGGTGAGGTCAATAGGGGATAGTTTGAGGTTAAAGGAGTGGGGGGGTTTTAGAGGCTGTAACAACAGAGTCAGGTAGAACATTCCAGGCATGGAACACTGTTGCTGAACTAGTTCTGCAATTAAGTTTGGAGCGGTTAACATTGAGTTTGTATCTGTTGTGTGCTCTTGTTTTGTTGTGGTTGAAGCTGAAGTAGCCATTGACTGGTAGGACATTGTAGCAGATAATTTTGTGTGCTACACTTAAGTCTAACTGTAGGCGGTGTAGTTCAAGGTGGTCCAAGCCCAAAATCTCAAGCCTGGTGATGTAGGGTATTCTGTTGCGAGCAGAGGAGTGTCGTACTCTTCTCGTGAAATACTTCTGGACTCGCTCGATTGTATTAATGTCTGATATGCAGTGCGGATTCCAGACTGAAGAGCTGTATTCGAGTATTGCTCTGGCAAAGTTTTGTGTGCTCTAGTTAGCAATTCGATATTTCCAGAGGAGGAGCTTCGTAAGATTAGATTTATAACTCTTAATGCCTTTTTGACAATGCTGTTACAGTGAGCTCTGGAGCTTAGAATGTGTGAAGAAGAGTGTTCTTTATCTGTTCCATCTTTTCTCTCCATCATTCCAAGTATATCCTGATTTCTGCTGTTATTCAGGAAGAGCAAGGCCATCAACTGTAGCTGATCCATCTACTCTAGGTCTCTTTTTCTACTACTAGGTGCATCATATCTCCTATTTTTTGAAAGGAAGCAAAACAACGAAGGTATGCAAACTAAAGCAGTGACTTAACTTCATTTTAAAAGATTTAAAGTGTCAGCAAAGATGGAAGAAATGAACTAACAGTCCTATCCTGTTCAAAGTAATTCTATCTCAACTTATGAGGGCCCCCCGTTGCTCTCTGAACTTGGTGGTTTTCTTGCAGACGTTTCATTACCCAACTTGGTACATCATCAGTGCCAGAAGCAAGTGGAAATTTGCAAAATAGGGCAGAAGGAGAGGAAGAGGAAGAGGAGGACTGTGGGGGTCCTTGGTGCTCTCTGAGGTTCTCTTGCAGACATTTCATTAGGGAACTTCCCAACTAGGGAACATCATCAGTGCTAGACTATCTATCATAGCTTTCTCAACTTACTGTGTATCCCATCCAAAAAGAAAAAGAAATGGATTCTTAAAACTCTATGAGAAAATATATCCCTGGAGGAGATAATTTTCTCTTTCTCAGGGGATTGTAAGGAAAGATGGCCCATGTGTATTTGTGTGGTAGGAATGAGTGAGTTTGGTTTCCTNGGGATTGTAAGGAAAGATGGTCCATGTGTATTTGTGTGGTAGGAACGAGTGAGTTTGGTTTCCTTCATGAAAATGTCCAGAACGGTGAGCAAAGATATGTTTAAAATGAGAAATCTGTTTTGTTTCATGCCGAGAACAAAAGTGCCTCAGTCAGAAATGCTTTGTGGGAACATTCCAAGTTGGTTGTAATGAAACTCTGAAAAGTTTCAGGTGTTGGTTGCATGTTCAGATGAGAGTCCTTGGAAGGTTTATGCTTAGTTTTGAGAATGGAAAATCAGGGCAGCCTATTCCCAGGTTGAAATGGCCACTTGGAGATCACATTCATGAGACAGGAACAATCAGAATGAGGCTGTTCAAAAGGTTCCAGTTTTCTTTCAACCTCTGGAATCCATACAGCCCATTTCAGGCTTCAAGCATCTCCTCCTGCAAAGGACTGTTTGGGCTTCTGAGCTAGTTTCCTGGAAATTACACACAGACAAACACATTTTATTTTGATCCCAGAAGGTCAAAATGGCTCTTTCTAGACTGCAAAGTTTTGCAGTTGAAAAATTTGGCATACCTCTTAGACTTGTGTCTATGGAGATTCTCCATCATCCAGGTCTTGGTTGTCCCAAAGGTGCTTTTTTCAGGAGGCATCTGGACTTTCTTATTTTTTCTTTGAAGATGTTTCTCTTCTCATCCAAGGACTTTTTCAGCTCTGACTGGATGGTGGGGAAGGGAAGGATTGCACTGAAGAAACCCATCATCCAGTCAGAGCTGAAGCTCCTTGGATGAGAAGAGAAACATCTTCAAAGAAAAAACAAGAAAGTCCAGTTGCCTCCTGAAAAAAGCACCTTTGGGACATATTTTAACTTTATTCTTAATTTGTGAAGACCTGAAGAGTGGCCACTTCATAATGCAAAACATTAAAAATGGAGCTTTTTTGAAAGGAAAACACAGCTTAAACATGATGGTTGGTCCTCAAGCCATAAATTATCTGAAGTATTCTGAGCACCCCTGCAATCCATAGAATGTATCCAGCTGCTGCAATAATTCACATACCTGTTCTTCCTATGATAGATTGTCAGAGCTGGACTTGACATGTCATAAAAGGCTATCTAAGCTATTACAAACCATCATCTAGAAAAACATTGCTCAAAACTGGCTGGTTGGGGAATTCTGGGAGTTGAAGTCCACGCATCTTCCAATTGCCACGCTTGAGGTCTAAAGTAATAAGTAGCACATGTTGTGGAAGTTCATTGCAGTCTCTGATTATCGCATCTGCTAACTATCTTTCTGATACCAAGCAGGAAACACAAATCTCTTTTTAGCTTCTTAATTGCATAGGGGAGACATGAATCCCATGGCCTACCACCAACTCCTTGTCACCTCCAAACTCTTATGACGTGTTTTGCAAAAAGAAGCATTCCTAGACTGTCTCCTTGGCTGTAGTGAAGGAACTGGCTCTTAATTGCCTGCCTGATTGTCTTAACTGGATCCTCTCTATGCATCTATGCAGCCTTTAGCATGCAAGCTTCCACATGCTCCTATTTATAGACCTCAGTTTCATGTTCTGATATTGTGGGAACATGTGGCTTTCAGAAAGAGAGAGAGGGAGAGACACCAGTCAGTCTGATTGTAGCCTTTCCTAAGTGGGAGTTTATTAAATGAATATGTTTGCTGTGCAATTTGGTTATGTGTGTATGTGTGTGTGTGTGTGTGTGTGTGTGTGTTTTCTGAGGTTTTCGCGGGTAAGGTATTTGTATGTGGATCTTTGGTTATTTGGGTTTTCTCCGAGCATAAAATTGGAAGTATCTAGGCAATGTTTCGATGAAGTCTCATTCATCATTTTCAGGCTTGTTTCTTCAGCTCTGTGCTTCTCAGAGTAATGTGAGCTTGTACTCCTGTGCTCTGTAACTCTGAGAAGCACAGAGCTGAAGAAACAGCCTGAAGATGATGAATGAGACTTCATCGAAACACTGCCTAGATACTTCCAATTTATCGTGGGAGAAAACGCGAATGTAACCAAAGATCCATATATATGTTATATTATATATATATATATGTGTGGTTTGTGTGTGTGTGTGGGTGTTGTGTGTGTGTTGCTGTTCAGCTTCCTTCGGGTATTATCCACTCATTGTAGTGCTTTTCAAAGTTGTAGCAACGTTTCAGCAGCAATCAATCTGCCATCATCAGGCTTCTGTATGGATTTGTATGTGGGTCCATACAGGCTTCCCATACAGAAGCTGATGATAGCAGATGAGATTCTGTTGAAACGTTGCTAAACTTTAAAAGCACTATAATGATGTGGGATTTTACCCGATGGAAGCTGAACTGCATTCATGTAAGTACCGCGAAAACTTAAACACACACACACACACACACACACACACAATATGATAATATATGTTTTTTTAAGTTTTCGTGGGTACTTACATGTGTGCTGTTCAGCTTCCTTCGGGTCTTATCCCACATCATTGTAGTGTTTAAAGTTTGTAGGCAACGTTTCAGCAGAATCTCATCTGCCATCATCAGGCTTCTGTATAGAGTTTGTATGTGGGTCAGGCTATCCAGGCCGTTGGTTTTAAATTGAGGCTAGCCTATTATTGTGGCAGAATGTTTTTTTCTACATCCTGATTGGTTGGGAGTCTTGGTCTGTGTTTATATGGCCTTGGAGTTTGTTTGATTGGTGCTTCTGGTTTCTTCTGTCTGTTTTGTGGCTTTGATTGGCTGGCAACATTCTGTTCCTGTATTGGAAGGCTTTTCAGTGTGCAGCTTGGCTTCGTGTGAAAGGACGGCTATTATCTATTAGAAGCTTGATTTCATCTGGTGCCTGGTTGAGGGTATCTTTGGAGCTGGAGCTACCAGAGGGAGTCCGTTTGTGCCCAGGTGTTTGTGCCTGGCTTGTGGTGTGGAGATCTTTCTTATTTGAGAGTGCAGGCTTCCAAATGATTGACAGTCTGCTGGAATCATCTCTTCTATTCATGCTTTCAGGTCTTTTTTCAATCTCTTATGGCTTCTTGATTGATTCTGCGGCTAGGGTTTTAGTTTCATTCAAGTTGATGTTATGACCTGTGGCTTTCATGTGTGTTGGACTAGTGAGGAAGTGTGTTCCAGCTTTTTTACTGCATTTTGTGTTCTCCAGGTGGGTACTTATTCTTCTATTGGTCTGTCCAATGTATGTGGCCGGGATGATGTACAGGGAACTTCGTATATGCCTTGGTTTTCCAGGGTCAATTTTGTGCTTTGGGGTTTCTTAGGATGGCTGCATTTTTTTGTCTGTTTTGAAGGCAGTCTTGATGTGATGTGGGATAATACCCGAAGGAAGCTGAACAGCACACATGTAAGTACCCGCACGAAAACTTAAACACAACACACACACACACACACAACACACACACACACACACACACACACACACACACACACACACACACACATATATATATATATTATTATATATATATATATATATATATATATATATAGTATATATATATATATATTTTGTTTTCTGAGGTTTTCGCGAAGTATTTGTATGTGGATCTTTGATTATTCGGGTTTTCTCCCACGTAGAAATTGGAAGTATCTAGGCAACGTTCGAGATGAATGAATGAGACTTCATCGAAATGTTGCCTAGATACTTCCAATTCTTCCAAATGGGAGAAAACTCGAATAACCAAAGATCCATATATATAAATGAATAGGGGTTATTTCATGTGGCTAGTTATTCCAGACATTCCAATACATCTTTCAAAAAGGCAAATGTTTTCCAGACTCCTAAGGCAGAACTCTAGCCAAAAGCCATCTTGGGTGGAAATAGACCAATCAATCCCCAGGCAAATTGCATCTGTTGGGCAGGACCACAGGAGCTCCCCTTTTCCTCCTGGCTTCCTCTGGTCTACTCTAATTGGCAATGGCTCCCCAAGGCAATGTGAGATCACTTAACTGGAGACACCAGGACCGCTGATGTCAGGCTGAAATAAAAAAATAAAGGCTACTTTGGGTGACAAATTCACACCTTATTTCCTTCTTGAAACCACACAGATGAAATGGCTTCCTCTAATGGATGAAAATGTTGTGGGAAAAAGAGCAAGGCTCCACTTGACATTCTCAGATTTGATGCCAAATACCGAGGATAAGTAGAAGCTCTTCCTCTGTGGGATTTTCTTTGTATCTCTGTGAAATATCCAGTCCCTGATATTGTTTTTCAGACAAATTGGGTTTTATATCCTCCTACTTAGATGCTACTGTGGAAATAATGTATTTTTGTTGATGGTGGTGGTGGTATCATCGCTAAGTTGAAGGTGTGATGAGATGAATGTGGAGGTACAGATTGGAAGAAGCCCCTTTTCTCTCGAAGAAAAACAAATGAAAACTTATCTCCTTTTTCAAGAGGCAAGTGGACTTTCTGGTTTTTCTTTTTTTGGGGGGGGGTTTAAGTTTTATTGATTTTTAAAAACAAACAAAAAACAAACAAAACATAAAAACATCCAACTTTCTTCCATAAATATCTGGCTTTATTTCTAAATATTTCTGGTTTTTCTTTGAAGGCGTTTTGCTTCTCAGGCAAGAAGCTTCTTCAGCTTCAATCTTCTGAAGGACACTGCGAAATATGAAACTCCAAAGAAAGATTCCATCAGCAATTACAAGAAAAAAGTCATTGATTCCTTACAACTTCTACTGAAGGACAATGCCATTGATAAGTCACAATATTACCTTGGGGAAGCCACCCCATGCATATATGGACTCCACAAAGAGGGAACTCCACTCAGACCAACCATCAGCAGCATCTACTCTGTCAGAGCTGAAGAAGCTTCTTGGATGAGAAGTGAAACGTCTTCAAAGAAAAACCAGAAAGTCCAGCTGCCTCTTGAAAAAAAAGCATCTTTGGGACAATTGTGACCTTCATGGCAGAGAATCTCCATGGACATTTAGCAATACAAATGAAAACTTAGAAACAAGAAAGTTTGCAGATTTGTACAACTTAGTAATGAATATTAGGCACCCACCCAGCTTTGAGGAAAGCGCCGATTAATATTTGGGACACTTTTATCTCAATGGGTGTGAGCTCTGCCCTATGGGCATGCAGAAGGACCAACGACACCTTCAAGAAGTTCAAAAGAGTCAAAATGATGGACAAGGCACCCAGTTTTGGCATGCTGGCACCATCTTGCCTGTTTGAATTATTCTGCAAGTGCCACCTAGAGAGGAAACAGCTTTGCCACCAGTGATTTGAATGAGGAACAAATGTGTTAAAATAAGTGGCAAATTCAAGAAAGGTAACAATTAGAATAACTGTCTCTTCTACAACACAACACTGGGATGCCTTAAAGTGGCCTTCAACCATTTGTGGTTATGGTTGCACTTTACACAACTATTAATAAATTAATATGTCCAGTGGCCAGACTGGTAATTAAAGTACACATTAAAATGAAGTTTTCCCAGAGTCGGGTTGCGAATTTGAGAGCTTGTCTGGATATGTGACACCTCCATGACTTGGGGTGGAACTGATTCTAACCAGAAGAAGTTTTGCTTTCATTCATCCTTCTTCCAACACACCCACACTCACTCCCAGAGGACACTGGGTTGGGAAAAGTTTAATTTACTTTATAAGCTTTCAAAGTTGGCTAAGAAATGCCTTCTCCCTTTTCATGTTGAGAAAATCAAAACAGTGCCAAGCATTTAAATGTAAGAAGAGGTTCTGGCATTTTCTGGAATTGTTGTGGAACCTTCCCTTAAAATTTGGAAGAAGCCACTTGTTGGCCATCCCTAAAAATTTCTTCTGTAACTCTAACCTTTTCTTTTCTTGTGTCTGGTCTGAAAAATTTTCAGTCCAAATTTGCTGGATTAGAATCCTGTCTGTAAAGGTAGACTAACGAATAGAATACATTTAAATCCCTTGGCCATATTGATAAGCAATCCATGTTGAGGATGTATCATTTTCCAGGTGTCCATCCTTGGAAGGAAGGAAGGAAGGAAGGAAGGAAGGAAGGAAGGAAGGAAGGAAGGAAGGAAGGAAGCTTTTCTCCTCCTCCTTTTCCTCCTCCATTATGAGAGGGGAAGCTTATAAATCTTTTAAGTACTGTAACTACAAATAATAATACCATAACATTTATTAATTTGTCAGTACAGCAAAATACGAGCTACATTTTTAATCATCCCTTTGCCACAAGGTCATAGTCTTGGATACATAAGATTATTTTCTTAATTTTGCTCCCTGTACCCAATAACCACTGAGAATACATTAAAACGTATTAGAGCTAACACTCCTTGAATTTGAAGATGGTTATTTAATTTAAATTTCTTGTTTGCCTAAAACAAGCAGACTGCTATTTTTGAAGAGCTCTTGAAACTTAATCTTGTTTTTAATGGAACGCTGGTCAATGGCTGCAGTAAAGCCTGTTCCACTTCCTACTTGTCTGCTTTCACAGCTTCAGTTACTCAAAGTGAAACTATTAATTGAACTTTCATTTGAGAAGATTTAGCTCCAGAGAAGCACTAATTCAAAGGCAGACAATCTATGGCAGCTAATAATTTTGGATGCTCAGGAAGAGAAGAGGGGAACCATAATGTAAATCTAGAAGGCAGGGTGGGCTTTTCAGGGGATGAGAAGTTGGTCCAAGGTTAAGACTTTTTGTTTCAAAAACCTGACATAGTGACTCTCAGCTTGTTTCCCCTTCAGAATTTAACAGACATTTCAGCTTGATGATTTGATGAAGGCTGGCATCATTCCTGCAATTTTGGGGAAACACAGAAAAAAAAATCTGAAGTATTGGGTGTGGCACTTTTGGGGTGATCCTTGACAGCCCTCATAAAATGAAGATGAGTAAATGAGGGAAATTCTTCATTTTCAAGGGATCTGCATGCCATTTCTGTCACATATACCCTAAAAATAAATCACACCTTTCCTGATGATATTGTCTTTCATATTATATTATAGGTCTTTAATTTATCTATTATTATATTACCTGAATTGATTTATCTAGGTTTCTGGTTTTGTTTGAATTAGTTAAAATGGGTTGCATTGACTTTAATGTTTTATAAATGTCATTATTCTGTAAATAAAATAGAACACCTCCAAGTTTGCGGTACTGGCAAATATACATATTTTTTACCACAAGATGGCAAGCTTTAGTTAGACTTTAAAATTCCAATTTTGTCTTCTGGCTGTTTCATTTCTTAGCACATTTTTTAAAAACCAGGGCTGGGTAAGTTTATAATTCAACAAATGGTTACTTGACAAAAAAAAGGAACAGGGGCTTTTGAAAAAACTTCTTTCTGTATGAAACAAAAATTCTAAGAATTAAATGTATATGATGATCTTGCTGGTGGACCCCAGTTAAGTGAAAAGCAGGGAGGAAAAAACGACAAGTTAGTTTTATCATTTTTCTTCTTAAACATTTGAAAATTACAGGAATTGATCAGAAACCTCTGATTATAACTCATTTTGATGAAAACAGGAGTCATCAAACAAGATTTCATGCCTGCAAAATAATACAGATTTCTTTCATCTGTTTCATGAAAGGGATTGTGCAGTAACTCCCTTATATTTTCATTAATCTGTCACTTTTCTTTCGTTAGTAAACACTGTTAATAAATTGTCATTCATTCTCTCCAACCTGGCTGTCCTTCCCATTTCTCAGCATAATGTGTTTAGAAGAAGCATAATGTGAATGCGTACGCACTCTCACACACACGTGTTTAATATCAATAAATAAGGCGAGGATTAATGTTGCTTACAGGGCTGACGCAATGCTTCAGTTGGTTTAATTTAAAGATGCCACACAGGATGCTCTGGAGATGCATTTCAACTAATCATCAGCTCCTTTCAGGAATGCTTGGGATGAAATGGCATTCTCAGAGTTTGGGTTGGGCGAGGAACATGGTGCTACACAGAGACCCCAAGGAACTTTTGAACAAAGGATTTTCTCCTGCAAAAAAGTTTCCTAGAAGACCCAGCTCAGGAAGAAAAAGATGAAGCCAACAGCTAATTGGGAAAGATTGACCTGGACAGCCCAAGAGGAAAATAAATAGTCTGGTGCCAAAGCAAGACCCAACGTTGGCACAAAGAGCTCAATTCCATTTAAGATTTAGATTGCCTCTTTAATGACTTATTTGATACAGCAAAATAAGGCCCAGGGCTTATATTTTGCCCAGACTTTCCTGACTGGCTTCTGGTCTCAAAAGCTTGGAGACTGAACACATGGAGAACAGTAACAAGATGTGGCTACAGCCAGTCTAATGAGGAGGACTGGGGCGACCTGACAGCAGTATTCCAATATTTGAGGGGCTGCCACATAGAGGAAGGGGGTCAACTTATTTTCCAAGGCATCCGAAGGCCAGACAAGAAACAATGGATGGAAACTGATCAAGGAGAGATTCAACCTGGAAATAAGGAGGAATTTTCCAAACAATGGGAACAATCAACCCAGACATTGCCTTCAGAAGTTGTGGAAGCTTCATCACTAGAGGCTTTCAATAAGAGACTGGACTGTCATCTGTCAGAAATGATGTAGGGTTTCCCACTTGGGTGGATGGGGGTTGGACTAGATGACCTACAAGGTACCTTCCAACTCTGTTAATCTGTAAAATCTAATATTGGAGAGAAGCAACCTGGAATTAAGGAGAAACTTTCTAACATTGAGAACAATTAGGGGAACAACTGTTCTTCAGAAGTTGTGGGTGCTCCATCACTGGAGGTCTTTAAGAAGAGATTGGACTCGATAAACAGACTTTACCATATCCCAGAGGACGAACTCATCCCGGCTGGACTAGAAGACCTCCAAGATCCCTTCCAGCTCTGTTCTGATTGATTGATGCCTTAACTGGCAAGAAGGTTGAGAAGGAAGTGATTCTTTCACATTCCCCATCTATAAAGTCTGAATGGGGAGCTACCCTACTGGCACCTGGATTCACCTGAATTGGCCATTCCCTCCAGATGCCCAAAGAGTGGAGCTATTCCACAATAACACTAATCTGTAGGGGGGGGGGGANATAACACTAATCTGTAGGGGGGGGGGGATAAGATAAATCCAACCTGGCCAAGTAGCTATCAACAGCCTATTAAATATTATCACGTAGCTCTATGCTGGAGATCTTTATCTTGGATTTCCTTGCACTGAGTGGCTCAAGAGGGAGTTTTAGCTGTGAAACAAGTTGGCTTCAGGCCAGGCCATTCAAGGGCCAGCTGCTGTGTTGTGCTGCAGGGTTTGGCTGGCAGGTTATCTTCCCACAGGGCTCTCTGGGCATTATGGGCTTTTGAAGGTCCATGGAGCAGATGCAACTATGAACCACCATAGTTTGAACTAAGCAATGGCCTCTGACAGGAAGCCACTTGAAGAGACTGGGAGCTTTTGAAATGTGGATTGATAGGCAGCTCTTATGGATAAGCTGGGTTGACAAATTCAGAAAGGAGGAGGGGATAAGCTGCCTGGGAAAGCCAAGGGAAATCATCAAAACCATTAAAAAGCAAAAGTTACAATATTTTGGACATGGGATGCAAGATCCAGAAAAACACATCATACTTCACTCTATCCTCCAGGGAAAGATGGAAGGCAAACAAGCTCCAGGCAAAAGAAGAACATAGTGATTTCAAAATCTAAGGGACTGGTTTGGACAAAACCAAGCAGCCCTTTTTCACGCGGCTGTTGATCAAAATAGGATGGTCAACATGATCACCAACGTCTGATGATGGATATGGCAGTAGAAGAAGAAGAAGAAGAAGAAGAAGAAGAAGAAGAAGAAGAAGAAGAAGAAGAAGAAGAAGAAGAAGAAGAATGATCCTTCATGAAAACAACTTAAATACACGCATTGCGGTAGTCCAACGTGTCTAGTTGTATTGACCTTCCTAGCTTCCTAGTCTTGAAGGGCTGACAAGTTCTGAGCAAAAGGAGATCTTCAGCCAAAATGAAAATTAGGAAAGAGAAAACAATAATGTGTAATATATTTAGTACTTATCAAGGCTGTCTTCCTGTAAGAAAGAGATGGAAACATTTCAGATTCAAATGCCATAAAAATATCTTTTAGTCCTCTATGCACAAGGATTCTTCAAATACTTGTTAATATTTACTCATTGCTGTTATCAAGCTGTTTCATCATTGATGGAAAGATAAAAACTTCTAATTAATTCTGCTAAAGTCCCTTTTGTTTTAAATCTTTCAGTGTATTTCTAGAAACTCAAGAAAATTTTGATGTTGGTGGCATCACTGAGGGGCTCACAGATTATTTCAAAATACCAATTAACCCAGCCCATTTCAAGGACATGAAGTCAGTGACATAAATTAAAAAACATGGTGTCCATGGATGACTAAATAATACTTTTAATCCCACCTCAACCTGATATGTTTCCATCTATTTCACACATGAAGGCAACATCGATAAGTACAAAATATATTGCACATTATTGTTTTCTTTTGCTGTTGATTGGCTGATTGATTGAAACGCACTCATGCAAGCTTCAATGTTGGTTGAAAATATATGAAATAACTTTTATGTTCATGCTGTTATCAGTCACACTATTTGAATTATGAGTACATTTAAAGAGCAAAAGAAGTAAATGTATAACTGTTTGCCTCTTTTCCTCCTGATATGTATTATGAACCAAATATGTGCAACCCCATTTGACTGCTGGTACAAATTATTTGAACCCACTTTTTACATTCCTGATATTTTTTTCCTTGCCTGTGTTCTGCATTATTCTGTTCTTTATGACAAACATAAAAAGTGAGAAAAAATGAAAAAAAATCAAAGTTAATTAATTTTTTTTTCCTCTCTTGTTTTTATCCATGGGAATTAATACCATGCCAATTGCAACATGCTGAAAGGTACATTTCAAATTAAATGCAAGATGTTTGTATGTAATTAAAATAATTATCATTGAATGTGTGTGTCCCTTGTCCCTTTATTTTATTTTTTGTTTTGTTTTGCTTTTAAGACTTTGGGTTGAGTAGAAAATGAAAGCCTCTTTGGAACTCTTCCAGTCCACCCTAAATACTTGCTTGCTGTTCTCATCTTAAGAGGTATTTAGAGATCGGACATAGCTACTTGAAGAAAAGGAGCTGGACCATAACAAGAGCCCTGGTGGGACAGTGGTGGAGTGCAGTATTGCAGGCTGACTCTGCCGACTGCCTATAGTTCAATTCTGACCTGCTCAAGGTTGACTCAGCCTTCAGCATACCTTCCTTCCTTTCTCCCTCCCTCTCTCCCTCTCCCTCTCTCATTCTCCTTCCTGGTGGCACAGTGGTGAGAATGCAGTATTGCAGGCTGACTCTGCCGACTGCTAGCAGATTGATTTTGACCGGCTCAAGGTTGAATCAGCCTTCAGCATTCCTTCCTTCCTTCCTTCCTTCCTTCCTTCCTTCCTTCCTTCCTTCCTTCCTTCCTTCCTTCCTCCCTCCCTCTCTCATTCTCCTTCCTGGTGGCACAGTGGTGAGAATGTAGTATTGCAGGCTGACTCTGCCAACTGTCAGCAGTTTGATTTTGACCAGCTCAAGGTTGACTCAACCTTCCATCCTTCTAAGATTGGTAAAATGAGGATCCAGATTGCTGGGGGAAAATATGCTGACTCTGTAAACCACTTAGAGAGAAGGCTGCAAAAACACCGTGAAGCAGTACATAGGTCTACATGGGAATGCTCTTTGAATCACTAAGAAGAGAGAAGCCTCTTAGGTCAGGATAATGAGCAACAGAGAAGACAGTGGTGTGAAATTTTGAGGAGGCGATAGGACTCAAAGGAAATTTGCTCAGATCCCTCCTTTGGATTGAAGGATTCTGGGTGTGC
The DNA here is from genome assembly GCA_004320025.1 of Laticauda laticaudata. Taxonomy (NCBI): domain Eukaryota; kingdom Metazoa; phylum Chordata; class Lepidosauria; order Squamata; family Elapidae; genus Laticauda; species Laticauda laticaudata. Next base: position 28,009 of record BHFT01042103.1, on the reverse strand, counting down.
AATCAAAGTGGATGCCTGCAAGATGGTTTAAACTTTGGTTTGAAGATGGTGGAGGGGGAGTCAATTCTCCTTGTTCTTTTGGCTTTGGTTTCTTTCTAGATCTCCATGAAAGCTAAGGAAGATTTCGTAGATTGCCTGACATTGATAGTTAGCCATCCAAATTCTCATCCCTGTTTAAAACTTACATATCAAAGCAACACTGCTTTAATGATTATGTTCCTGCTCCACCATGTATTTCTCTGATCATTTTTGCTAATCATTTTCAGACAACCCCTCCTTCCTTCCTTTCTTCCTTCCAATCAGCCTTGTCAACAAGCTATAAAAGCAATTTCTTTCCTGGGGCTCGCTCTGTTGTCTTTTTAACGAAGGACAGCAAGCCAAATATTTCTCCTAGCTGTGAAAAATGTGAGGTTCTCCAGGTGAAACTTTTGCAGAATGAATATCCCCTCATGGCTTTATCAATTCATCTGGTGCTAAAGAATGAAGCAGCTGTGAGCTTTTTATTTCCTTCCCATTTTAGGTTAAACTTTGCTCTTTCCCCACATCTCAAATCTCAACCTTTGATTCAAGTGTGATCAACAGTTGGCTTGTCTCAGCACTGAAGAAAGCTCCAAACATCAGTTGGATTGTTCGCTGAATTAAAAAGAGACATGTTGTGAATGTTGTCTCAGAGAGCAACACTCAGTGTCCTAAGGCAAGTCTCTTTCTCTCAGATCAGCTCACCTCACAGAGTTGTAAGGGGCAGCATAGGAGATGAGAGCCTTTTAGGTGTATATGCCACCTTGAGTTGAGGAAAAATAAGGACAGGAAAAAAATTATGCTTAAAAAACGAACATACATGGTATACAGAATAACAGAGTTGGAAGGGAACTTGGAGGTCTTCTAATCCAACCTCCTGCACAAGCAGGAGACCCTATAATATTTCAGACAAATGGCTGTCCTGTCTCTTCTTAAAAGCCTCCAGGGATGGAGCACCCAAAACTTCTGGAGCCCAGCTGTTCCATTGATTAACTGTTCCCACTTTCAGGAACTTTCTCCTCAGTTCTAGGTTGCTTCTCTCCTTGGTTGGTTTCCATCCGTTGCTTTCTGTCCTGCCTTCAGGTGCTTTGGAAAATAGTCTAATATTTCTGCTCTCAACTTCCATCTGTGAAGAGGTCCAAACCTTTCAATATTCAGGTCAATGGTCATTTTTCTTTGTTCCACTTTGTCAACCAGAATTCTGGTGACCACCTGTCCACCCAAGAGGACAATCAGAGGAGATTAGCTTCAGTCTCTAACACTTTCAGATCAAGATGGGGAAACTCTGAATCTTGCAGACATCTAATATTTTGCTGTGGACAGTTCTAGGTAGGTCTAGCTCCATATAAACCAACTTCATAAGGTCCCAGATTGGTGCATCCTGCAACCTGTTGGAGCTACTATGGGTGAACAAGAGGAATGCTACACATAATGATGAGCAAAAGTGGAGTAATATCAAGAATGAATATCAAGAAGGTAAAGTGGAAGGGAATTTCAATGCTCCAAACAAGCTTGATGTGGCTTGGTTATTTTCTTTGTTGCTTGTAAAACCTTGTTTTGTCATCCCATGTCATGCCCCTGTCAGAATCTGATTCGCAGGGGGAGTGTTGAGGTAATTCCCCATGAGGAGAATGAGTGCACATAGGGAGACATAGTGAGAGTAGTGAAGAATAACACACACACAGCATATAGCCACGCTGTATAGTAAAATGTAGGTTTTTATTTCCAGTAAAATGGTTAAGCAAAGTTCAACAAAACAGTCCAAGTCATTCACAGTTAAAACAGCCAGTTTTCAGTCCAGGGATAATCCAGTAACAAAACCCAGTATCAAAAACAGTTCAGTAACAGACTTATATCAAATCCAAGAATAACGATGATCAATAACAGTCAATAGGAAAAACAACACTCTCCAGAACAACAGAACAGGAATGGACTAAACAACCCAGGTTTCTGGCTCCATCTTATGGCCGTTTGAGTAACCACACCCAATTACAATTTTAGCATTCCCTTAAAGAGACAGTATTAAAATGTCTATCCTGGTTTATATATTTTCCAACCCAACTATTAGGTGACTTACATTCCGAACAGGGAGGCCAAGCAGCTGACAGGGAGCAGGAGTGTGGCTCCATTGGCTGTGGAAGAAACTGGGGAAGGGCAAAGTCTGGCTGGGCAGAGCAGGGAAGAGGTAGAACAAGGGAGAGGGAGTTCAGAGGAAGAACAAGGGAGAGGGAGTTCAGAGGAAGACCCAGGCCCACCCCTCTTCATCCTAGGGCAGGCAAGGAGGAACGGAGAAGGGAGCAATGTGGATTGCATGGCTTATGGGGAAGGAAAGGGCCCTGATTCCCTTCCTTAGCTGCAGCTGGGAACACAGTGTATAAAAAGGGAGGTTGTGCACAGCAACTTGTGGGAAGCAAATCGTGAGTTATCTGGTATCCTCGAGGCTTATCTGGATTCCTGGCATCTTCCCAACTGTGTGTGTTTTGATGGCCTTTCAAGTCTGCAATTCCTTCTCCTGTCCTGTCAAGTTAATTACTGCAGCATAGTTTGTTTTGGGACTGAATTTCCTTCACTTAAAGACTGTTCCTGAGAGTTTTTTCTCCAGCTGAAGGTAACCTGGACACTGAGGGCAAAGTTGGAGCACTAAAGGGACTCTACTTATTTATGTGATTGTGTTGCCTTTATGCCACGTCCTTTGGGTCATCAGACCCCACAACCATTGAACATGTCTCCTGCAACATACAAAGAATTGCCTTACGTTTTGTCAGCCCTTCTTCTGTTTCACATTAGTATCCACAGATTCAAAATATTTCTTCTGGGTTTCTCAGCTAGGCAAAAGGAGGTAGTTGGCAGAAAGTCTGGAAAAGAGGCTACTCATGTTATACTCATTAAAGAAGGGCTCACCATTGAACTCATCATTAAACTCATCAACTCAATATTGCTTAGCAAAGGCTGTGATTTTCCAGCATTGCAAGTTTTCAAGCAAAATCACAAGAAAATGTAGCTGAACTAAACAATAAGAATAAAAGCAACACATTCCTGAAAAATACAGCAATTTATTGATCTGTGGATGACTCCAACTAGGAATATTAACTGCCTTGCAGAAAGCTCTGAGTTATTTTCCAGGCATCAGGAAATTGTGAGATTCAACATTCTTGGTTTAAATTGTGCAGTATTTGTTACATTGCATAACCTGAGCAGGAAACAATGGCATTGCTATTCTACTTTTGTTCAAATATATCAATTTTTCTTCTTTTTCTTCTTTTTTCTGCTACCCCTGTATAGAAATCCCTGAAATAAACAGTAATCAGTCCAAAAGGGTAGAACTATATTAGCTCAGGAGAGAAGCTGCATCAGGGCATTTAAAATGAGAGCTATTTAGAGATGAGTCAGCTAAGTGGTGTCATTGTTGTTTTTGCTACAATGTGAAATGAGCCAAGATCTCCAAAACTATTTCGACAATTACGTTGGCAGCAAAGACACATAAACTTTAAACACTTAGCAGACTAGAGCAAAAATAAGGCCAAGGAAAATTAAAATAATCCAAATGCAAGGAGTTTGTGTCATTTGTGCTGTTTTATTGCTGCTTGGTTTTTCTTCTTCAGATCCAGCAGTTCAGGAGAAGTGGGGCAGATTTGTCATGAATTCATGCTGTAAAATGGGTCCTTTGGTTTTAAGTACTGTATAAGTGTTGGTGAACTTCACAAGAGTAACATATGATAGTCCTGGTGGCGCAGTGGTGAGAATGCAGTATTGCAGGCTAACTCTGTCCATTTCCAGAAGTTCGATCCTGACCGGCTCAAGGTTGACTCAGCCTTCCATCCTTCTGAGGTTGGTTAAATGAGGACCCAGCTGGTTGGGGGCAAAAGGCTGACTCCGTAAAATGCTTAGAGAGGGCTGTAAAAACACTATGAAGCTGTATATAAGTCTAAGTGCTATTGCTATATGAAAGATAATGTAGTAACTGCAACTATCAGTGCATAAATCTCCAGTTTTATAACTTCATTTTTTAAACTCAGGTTTCTGGGCCATGGCTTAACAATGAAGTAAGAGATGTAGATTTTCCAATTCTGTCCCTTCTTGTCTGCTTTTTGGTTAAAGAGTTATGCTCTTGGGTAGCAACCACAGTATATCCTCGTGTGTTTATCTGATGACAGATAAACATGGATGATTCACAGATCATCCATGCAGAAATTAAGTGGCATATTTATTTGATAATTGTGGAGTCACAGTTATTCCCCCATTGTTCCATGCTGGACAAATAGACTAATTTTCTTTCCTAAAGAAAAGAACAAAGCACCACCAACAAAAAGATAACTGAAGGAAGCCGAAATAAAATGTTGACTTTACAGATTATAATAAATTGTCAAAAATGACTGGATTTTAACCTCTAGTAAACCTTGTGATGGAATTCTTGGCATTTGTTTCTTTCAAAGGCCATGAATGAAATCCAGGGAGTCACCCCAGCAGTTTTGGAAATGGATCAAGCATTTTACATAGTACAGGTTGTAACTTTCTCATTTTTAGGGTGAATGGTTCCCGAGGACCTTAATCACAAATTATTGTTCCTATGTCCAGCAAAATATTTTTATTCCCACTTCTGTGTGAATCTGGAGGAAGCATCTTAGCCATGATTATTTCTCCTCCTCCTCCTCCTCCTCCTCCTCCTCCTCCTCCTCCTCCTCCTCCTCCTCCTCCTACCTCCTCCTCCTCCTCCTTCTTCTTCAAGATAAATTTTGGCTAGGGAACTATTAGCCTTCCCTGAGGGATTCCTGTTGCCAAGAATAAGGAGGCAAGTTTTCAGTTGTGTGTAAAACTCCCGTGAAAGAAATACGAGAGGCTGTGCCCACTCATCATATGCCATCAATTTTACTTCTTCCCAGTGTCAAGAATACCACTGGTGTGGATGACTAAACCTCTCAAATACCCAACGTAACCGGCAAAGCCTTCTTATCAAAGATCACCCCCAAATATGTTAATTCCAGTTTGGATGTGGGAGCTTCTGCATTGTGTTTCTCTGATATAGTTTTGCTATAACACAATCCCTACTCTTGCATGGGATCAATTCCCTTGAAAAAGTCAACCAAGGTGCTTTAAGATGGGAACCATGACAGTTTTATGTACTGTAATCGCTTTTTTGAGCCAAACCTTCCATAAAGTGATGTTTGTTTTGTCTGCAAAGTCAATGAGACCCAAGCCAAGACTGATGGGCCGAAGGTAGGATAGCAAGACAAATAAGGTAAAACGGTTGCAGAGTAGTTTGTGGTCTTGCTGTGGAATCTAGATTGAAGCCATCGAGTTGGAGACACTCCAATTCTCAAGCTCTTTTTACCTTTACTTACTCAACAAGCCTTTTTTTTCCCATTTCAGGAAGAAAATGGCTTTTCTTATGCTGTGAAAATGAGAAGTAGTAATTCAAGGTGAGTAGGTACGCTTGGCAGATAAAAGATCAGAGGTGCTAACAGAAAACGCAACATGGAAAATTATGAAAATTTGAATAGAAATGCTTCAGTGTCACGGCTTGCTTTGTGCGCCTGTTAAATGGGAGGGAAATCCAAAGGTCTGAGTTCAAACACATCAGGGATGGGAACCCAGAAATCTGAAACAAACACAGGGGTTTCCTGCTGTGAAGTTCCCAGCCTGAGCTCTTATCTTCACAACCAATTGCTCTCCCAATCAGTGACTTCCCTGGGATCAAGTCTACCACTGTTGTCACACAGCACGTTCTGGTGAGGATGGGCTCCATCAGGAGTCCAAAAGCTCAGAAGACAAAACCTCTGGTCCTGATAACTGACCCAGATTGGCTCCTGCAACATTATCTTGGGACACGTAGATTTGCCTTCACTCTGGAGAGCATCTTCTTGCTAGAGGCCTGTCTTTGTCTTGCAATATAAGAGAAACAAAAGCTCTTCTGATTTTTATGATTTTTGGGAACTGAACAAGTAGGATCATCAGACAAATCAAATGGGATTATTTTTAACTAAATGGACACCATTTCTGGAATTGTTTTTTTAAGAAAAAACAGGTTCAAGGATTTCATTGAAAAGCTAAAAGTAACCTTAAATTCCATGTCTCGTGTTCCTAATGCTACTGTGGTTTCCATACTGATAGATTGGAGAAGAATCTGAGTGCTCTTCTGCTCGTTTGGACATCAGTACATGATTAAGGAGGACTTGTGCAATTGGGAAGGAAGTCTATACAGCATATGGTGATTTTTATTGTTGGATCTCCTGCAACATCAGAATAGCTTTGTATAAACAGTATGTTGAGAGACCCAATTGTGCTGTCAGAATTGATTGCATGTGAGGAGGAAGATTTTGGCTTCTGTTAACACAAATCAGGAAGGAATTTGGATGACTACAATTCATATAAGAAGTTATTGTTACCCCAAGGACCACAAGGTTGAAAGCTAACATACAAATGGCTTGGAACAGAGAGAGGAGGTCATTAGCTCAGTAGAAGAGTGCTAAGGATGGAATGAAAAATATGCTTTATTTATTGAGTGAAGCAGAATAGAAGTGCTGATCGCATAATTCTGCTTTCTAAGCTTATCGTGCAATGTCTCATGGTCACCATATCGCCTGAATAAAATGCTGGCTTTCTCTGGATCCATGCAACATGAGTGTATGAATAATTATTTCCACTAATATAAACAGGATAACCTAATCCTTGGAAACCGTAGCTTTGAATCCCGTTGCTAAATCCCAATCTTATGGGAGTTCGTTATTTTAACATTTTAATGGTAAGATTTCAAATCCTTCCATTTTATTTATGGTGTGATATAGTCAGACTAGGAAAACAATGTCACGTAGGCCAGTACTAAAGCAGTTGTAACAGAATCTTGCAAGTCTGAATTTCTGTCTCCTGCCCTTACTGCATCTCCGTGTGAACCAGGGGATGGCTTGTATGAAATGTTTGCTCCTGCTACGTTGTTGCTCTGGACTCAGGCCTCTTTGATCTGCCCAATGTCTTGGGAGCAGTCCTTCCTCCTCTTCCTCAAGGCCAATTTCCTTTACTGATTTGCCTTGTAAACACAGTGCCAATAAAAATATAAAAGTAAACTTAAAGATTTCCCCTGTCCAGTTGTGTCTGACTCTAGGGGAAAGTCCTCATCTCTGTTTCCTAGTCAAGGGAACCAGCATTGTCCAAAGACATGGCCTTGTGGTCAGCATAACTATACACTAAAGGTGCATGAAACACAGTTTACCTTACCACCAAAGTGGTACCTATTTATTTACTCACATTTGCATGCATTCAAATTGTTAGGTTGGCAGGATCTGCAGCAAGGAACGAGAGCTCAACCCATTGCACAGTGTTTGGATCTCAAACCTGATCTGTCAGCTTTCCACCTGACAAACTCATTGTCTTTAATCACTGAGCCATCATTCTTCTTTTAAATAAAAATATAAATTTAATAAATGATTTTGGCACATATTGTATTAATTAAGCCAACTTTATATGAGCCAGGCTACGATAAAGGTGATTTTAAGTAATTGATCATATGGTTGAGATTGTGGTCTTCGTATATTTAACCTCTTTCCATCCATAAATGCTCCTGGTGGCCATTGAATCAGATGGCCAAATTGGGATTTGAATCAAAGTGGAGCAGATGGGACCTTTTTCTTACTTAGCATTTCTTGCCTTGAAATGTTTGTTGATCTAGTTGGTTTCACTGATTGATGGGTTAGCCAGAAAGTCAGTTTTGTTTTGTTTCTGAAACAGTTTTTTCCTTCTTCAGGTCCATCAATGAAGATATACAAGACATTCTTCCAAAGGAATATGATTATAAGATAAACTGGATACACATGTTTCAGGTTACAAGCCAGAAAATCCTACTTCTGTGATAAAATCAGAATGTTTCAACGTTCTCCTATCATTAGTAGAGAAAAATTGAGAGGTTTTTTTTTTTAAACTGGAGTGGACAATAAATACTCTATTGTAGAAATGAGCAGAACACTTCTCTGAAAACTGGAAGCGTGCCCACCTAAATAATTTTGAAAATATTATCTTTGCAAACTGTATCTTAAGATCCATAAATACTGTATGTGTGGGTTGCATATATATTAAAATTTATTATAAACAGCATTCTCTCCGATAGGATTTAACAATCCTAAACCTTAGAATATCTCAGTTCAATCAACTCATTTGTATCATGTTTTCGATAGTCCATTGTTTTTCCTTAAAATACTTGGCGGGGGTGATGATGAAATACTTTAAACTTTGCAACACAATACCAAGGAAGTGTGATTCAGTTTTCAGCTAATGCAAGCAGATTTGTGTTTGTTAAATGGGTACAACTAGTACTGGGTTGAGATTTGTTCTCTGTTTTCCTGAAATATATCTTCCTCAGGATCACAATCTCCTGTTTTTCTACTTTTTTGCCAGGTGCTTAGGGTTATTTTCTAAGCCATTATTATGTTGCCATTTGCAAGGTAGGATATAGTGCTGGTGCTGCTAACCATATATGTAATTGGGGGCCATTTTAATTAAGTTTTTGATTAAAGGCATTAAAAGTTGTTAATCCTGCACAGCTTTTTCTCCAGTAATATCACACTACTAACTAGAGCATACAAAACATTTCCTAAACCAATACTCGAATACAGCTCATCAGTCTGGAACCTGCATTACGTATCTTATATTAATACAGTTGAGAAAGTCCAGAAATATTTTATGAGACGAGTTCTCCACTCCTCTACTCATTGCAGAATACCTTATGCCACCAGACTTGAAATTCTAGACCTAGAAAACTATAGGAAATTATGCCGCCTTTCGGTCCGACCTAAGTGTAGAGAAATAAAATTATCCAGTGCAATGTCTTATCCATCAATGACTACTGGGTTCAACTCAACCACAACAATAGACGAGCACACAATAGGATACAACTCCAAGGTAAAACCACACTATAACTTGATGGCAGAAATTATGACTTAAGCCACAGAATGGTCAATGCTCTAGAATACTCTACTCGATTCTGTGGTCTTCTTCCCAAACCCAAAAAACTTTACCTCAAACTGTCTACTTGTTGACCTCCCCCCATCCTAGAGGTCTGTAGGGGGCATCAAATGCGCACCAACTACTGCCTACCATTCCCAGTCCTATGTCCCTTTATTTGTATTCTATTCTTGTATTCATAATCATGTTATATATTTATTATCTGTAATACTTAAATTACATGTCTAAGCAAAACAAGATAAACATAACAAATATAATATCAATATAATTAAATGAATAAATCAGGAAAAGAAAATCTGGCTTTTTTAAATAAAAAAAGAAAATCTCAAACTTACAGAACAGAAAGAAGCTCTCTGAAGAGAAATGTTTTCAAGAACAAGTTGCCTTTGGAAAGCACTTTGGAAGGGCTAAGTAATGCCTAATCCATAAATACAGTTTCAGTAGACTAGAGGGAAGGATAAATAGCACCCGTGTGATGATTTTGTTCATGCAAACACTTGATTATGTCCTTTGTGTTTTTTTAAAAAACCTTTATTTTTTACAACTGTGTATCTCTGTCTAATCTATTTTGTGTTCACAAGAGACAATCTGTCACCTGACATGTTCCACAAAAACCAAAGAACTGATTATGGACTTCAGGAACATGGAAGGACCATTGCCACACTCATCATCAATGGAAGAACAGACTTGGAAACTGTCCTATGATCAGGATTCCTTGGCATCCATACTTTCAGCTGATATCATTCTGGTCATCCCTAACACTCAAGGCATAGTGAAAGTAAGGTCTTAACACTTCCTGCGCGGGTTCTCAGGTAAGAACAAATCTGCGATAAGAAGGCTGTTGCTGGATTTCTATATAAGGCCTCTTGTGGAGAGCCACTTCTGACATATTGTCTGGGTGTGTTGGTATCAGGCTCCACAGTTGAGGACAGCGAAAACTATTACAAGAGGTGCTAAACACAGCTCAAAAGATATTGCGTTGCCCTCTGCCCTCCCTGGAAGACTTAAAGGCCCGCGTCCCACTTGGCTTGACGGATGCAAAATGTATGGCATAAGACACAGCGGATGAGCAAAATTTTGGGGGTGGTCTCCATCCGTTTTCATTCCGCCTCACAAAAGTGGTGAAAAAATTTGCATAGAACAGAATGCGAAAAGAACAGAAAAAAACAGACATGAGGGTAGTATGTAGCCGGATGTTAAAGGATTTCATAGGAAGCCTAGTGGATTGAAAAGCGGATGGAAGGCGGATGACACCTCGAAAGCGGTTCCAGGATGAGACATTTAAATGCGCGGCAGTGAGGGTGGAGTGCATGATGCAGACATAATAGGTGGATGCATCACCAGATCACGATAGGAAACAAAGGGCATTCCACGCGGTGATTGGTATTAAATCGGATACAAAAGCGTATCAACTGCAGCTATTGCCGGAGTATAATGTATTCTGCAATCTCAGCTCCATCGGTATTAACAAAGATGGTAGTGGCTGCAGTCACATTATCAGTTCGAGTTCGGACACATTATTCATGCATACTAGTAGGACGGAAAAGACGTGCTGCCACATACATCTTGCACGGAACACCTTGTTCGTCAGCTCAGGCAAGAAGAGGAAGCCCTGTGCCTACTTGTTCAAGTCCTGGCAAGGTGCAGAAGGCACAGAACCAGCTCCTCACCCCGGCACTGACTCTGAAGCTGCTGTTTCTGTGCCCTGCTGTGTGGTGGACCAGCGCCCAGGCCTCAAAGCCCTGCCTGCTGAAGGGCCCTGCTGGCTCAAATCCCTGAAGGCCCTGTTGCTCAAGCCCCTGAGCCCTGCTGAAAGACCCCTGCCAGAGGAGGAAGAGGCAAGGGAAGGAGGAAAGGAGAGAGGAAACAGTTACACCGTTTTCCGAGGGGCATTGAGGACGAAGGTGCTGGAATGGCTGAGGGAGAACGAGTACCTGTGAGAACAGGGCCACAGACTGTATCGGGACACCAAAAGAAACAGGCAGCTTGGAGAGACAAGGCAGAGAGCCTGGTGGATACTGCAGAAAGTACTCCCGTAGGATGGTGGAGCACATGCACACCTGTATTGGCAAGCTACACCTCAAGAAATCCGCGGCGCACTGTTCAGTGACTGCATTTTTTTTTTTTTTTTTTTTTTTTTTTTTTTTTTTTTTTTTTTTTTTTTTTTTTTTTTTTTTTTTTTTTTTTTTTTTTTTTTCTTTTTTTTTTTTTTTTTTTTTTTTGACATTTTTTTTTTATTTTTTTTTTTTTTTTTTTTTTTTTTTTTTTGGAGATGTACGTCAAGGCCAAATGCAGTTCCTGAGAGGGCTGAGATCCGCCCTCGAGGACCAGCCCCTCTGAGAACCCCTCTTCCCCTCAGACCAGCGCACATGACAGCCAGTCCTGTTCCAGCCCAGGAAGCCAACTAGCCTGTCCAGGCGTGTGTCTTTCTAGAGGGCCCCACAGCGAATCCACCCCAAACAGCTGCACTCCATGCTGGCAGACTTGAGGACCCATGGAGGATGACGCCCTGCTGTCACAAATGGAGGGAGAAGCAAGCAGCCACCAGGAGGCCAACCGCCCCCACCCCCACCCCCAGCCTCCAGAGATCAGGCAGAGAGGGCAGACTGGAGAGCCTGCGACCACAGTGTGCTGCTGGGAGATCAGGGACACAATGAAAACCAGCACAGAACTTCTCTCTCAGCTGGTCACTCTGGACAGAGGCATCCTCGGGCCGGAACACCTTCTCACCTACGTTACCCAGATATGAGGGACCTGCCCGAGGCCCAGTACCAGGTGATGAAGCAGAGATCCACGGCACTTCTGGCACAACCCTTCCAAGGCCCAGCTGAAGCTGCCTCCTACCCGTCCAGGTCTGCTCCTCCACCCCAGGGCCGATGTCGCAGCTCTTCCCGGCTTTCCAACAGCCCCTCATCTACAAGGCTACAACTACCAGGACTTCCACAGCACATAGCAGAACTTCCCCAGTCGCCATTCAGGCACAAGACTAAGTGCAACCATCGCCCTCCCCCCAAGCACGCATGGAATCTGTCACAGTATGGGCTCCCAGTCCTGATAGGACCCCTCACCCACGGGACAGTCGCCCAGAGCTTTGCACCACGTCGACCCTGGGCCCCCACCAGCCCAAGCTACGCACCTCCACGTCCTCTGCTTAAACCCTGCTACTCGGACGAATTGCCAGCTGTTTACGTAAGTTATCGTTAGGCACTATCTTGTCTGCCATCAGTCAAAGTACCAATAATTTAAGGCAACTTAGTCTTAGTCATTTTGTTTACAATGGTCAACGTACAGTTGGTTGCCTGCTGCTGTCGAAAAAGTATACGTGTGGATAATCCGTAGACAATGTCCTGTGAACTAGATGGTCACCAACATACCCACGCGATGCAGATGCTCTCAACTTTTTAGGGAAACGAATATCCACGTTTGCCCCTCAGGCGTCCCCGTATATGGTGCTAGCTACACTCACTACCAGCATCCTCCGGACATCCTGCGAACAGCTGCAGACATGCGACATGACTTGCAGTTATTGAATAGGCACAGACTGAGTTTTGATACTTGCTTACAGTCCTTATCGGATTCTGCTATAAGCCGCTGTTTAGAGTTGTATCGTTTGAGTTCCTTTTATCTATTTTCAGCTGCAGTCGATAGTGATATGGGCAGAGTGCGAGAATACAGTATCTTGACTTTAGAACGGATTAACAGTACTTAGTCATTTGATTCCGTAATATGTTCGCTGGATATACTTTGACCGGCGAAAAGGTGCTCTCGCTTAAAGTTTTGTGGATCAGACTAAGGACTAGTCTGTGCGGGATGGAAATTGCAGTGCAACAGGATGTTATGGCCCCTACTCAGAGACCCTTCTATAGAAATCATGTCCCCACTATCTATTGCGCTAGACCTAGACTAAGAATACAAACCATCCACACTTTGCGTTTTGAATACCATTTCAACGGATGAAGCTTTTTTAAACGCATATTACATCCTTTTCCTATAGTGTGGACCGTGCCCGTCCTTGCAACGCATCGGCTGTAGACCGTCCTGTTATTCTGCATTTTCTCTCTTTCTGTTCGCTGCGCGGATGGGTTGTAGGGATCAGAGATCAGAGAATGTGACTCACACGGATGATAACAACATACGTTTGTTCATTCTGGATGTCACTGTCGCCAAATCCGTTCACAATTTGCAATCAAAGACTTCTTGCAAGTCACTGAAATTGAAGCACGGATGTGATAAGATAAAGTCTAACATACCACTGATTATAAGTACACACTATGTCAGTGAGTACACCATCTCCTACGGTATTGCATATGGCTAGCATTTCCAGACGGAGGGCCAGTTTGTTAAAGTTTTACGTGTATCCTCTTATCCGTAGAGTGACCAGTTGCCCACTCCATTGCCAATGCAGAATAATGAGCATGAGAAGACTCTGACATTCTCTATGGCTTCATTTTTTGATTGCTGTTGCAGGGTTTATGGTCACATATCAAATCCCACCAATGCTAGAGGTAACCACAAAGTTTGTTTCTGGGCCATCGTAAACTGAAATAAATCTTGAATCACTACTTCTTAATCTAGAGCTGTGCTGACAGAAGACATGATGCATTAAACCTGCCAGCATGACCTATCTCTATCGACCACATATTACAGACATCATTTAGGATTAACGGCAACGTTCAGCAGTGTGGAGATCACTTGTGTAACACCCTGCATATGCACCTCAAATTGCAAGATTAAGCATAAAAGGGCTACTCTGGTTTTAAAAATGTCTATTCTCAATTTTATAACATGAGTCAACTTTCGCCATTTTATGACATTGTATTGATATCATACCAATTGTGCTGGGGTATTCCACGTTTTGGTATTTCTTAGACATAAAGTTCTTCAGATTATAATTTATTGGGTAGTCGAGTAACTAGTTCTTCGGATAGATAGGCGAGCTTTACTCGGCTAAAGAATGCTTCTCAGTCAACGCCAGCCCACAAGTTCACGAGCATATATGTTAGGAAAGGGCTTGGACATCGGCTTCTCCCTCAAATTACCAACAAATCATGAACAAGGGAGTAATAAACGTCATAAAAAGTGTTGCAGGCAGTATTATTATATGTCCACCAAACATCAAATATATGACATCCTATACCATGATGTCATCACGTCAGTATCACCATTGATGTTATTGGTTGTCATGCACCTTACTCTGGTTTTCCTCCAATGAGCTAAAGGCCCAATTAAATTTGCAGATATGGGCTCTCATTCTTGGAGATTTACGCAAGCACAATAAAGAAATGCTCTCAGTTCAACACCACCTGCTGTCAGAGCAGGTTATTCTAGATCGTGTGAGTGATCCATTTAGACTAGCATGGGAGTGACAAAGAAATTCACTTATGTAAAAAGACAAGACGGTGCGAGTTTATTCATTGGTTTCGCCCACAGCAGTCCCAATAAATACCTGCTCAGGATGAAACGTCAGTATCAGAGGTAAGACTGCCTCCTCATAACGCTAATTGCCATCTCTATCCAGATGAAAGTACAGAGCACCTCTTCACAATTTAGATGAGCAATTGTCTGCTGTTTGGATACTGAAACAGCCATTTAAAACCGTTGTGAGTACCGTTATAAGTGACATTGCCACATATGTTACCTGATGCGGGCCAAACATGTTCAGATCACTAGGACAGTGCTATATGAACGTGGCCATCTCTTAATAGGTGGTGTGTGTATCGTGAGCAACAAAGTGCATCATGAAAATTTTGAAACTCTTGGCTGACATTGCCCAGTATGTGAAAGACTCAAACAGGATGACTGAGAGAATGCTATCTCCTTGCATGTCCCCAAATGGAGACATTTGCAGATCGATCAGCATGCCAAATCGGAATGGGATCAGTAAGATCAATGGAACAACTGCTACAAGACCGAGTCTGAAGTACGTCCAACCATTAACTACTGAGAACTTCTGCGAGAGATAGCTTTGCCATAAACAGAGGTTATTGTAGTTAAGATATCGCTGCTAGGATTCAGACATCCAGGCAACGATGGCTCTGCAGCAGCAGGGAAGCAAAATATAGTTGCTCCATAGTGCCGCTAGTGCGAGAAGAGTAACTGAGTGCATTGTAGTGGTTTTACTCAGATAAGGTATGTACTTGACGAGCAGGGCTTGGCTCATATTTCCCTATTGTGTCAACACTCTCTCTCTTAGGATTGGCAGCTCCCCTGTGCCTGAATGCTCGATAACGAAGTAGTGCGTCTTGACGTATCCTTACCTTATGTCCAAGTCTCAGAAATGCTCATTGAATAGCATTTATGCAATAGCATAAAAAATGCAGAATGCAATGCAAGGCGGACCTTCCTTTCGGTATGTAACGGGAGCGAGGCAAGGCCATTTTGTGTGCGTGTCTCTGCGTGCTGTAGTCACTGTACTGGCTCATGCGTATCAGGAGTTAGTTCATCGAGATGTCTTCACGGTGTGTTGCTACTTTGGCTGTTGGAATGTGGAGATGTGACTGCTAATACTCTCATCTCTATAGAGCTGAAAGTACTGGACGCTAGCATGAGATATGTGTCAAAGCGGGAAACTCTCTTTATCCTTTCCTAAATCAATTGTTTATTGAGTGTGAGGTTGGTGAGGTGATATTGGATCCTATGAGATTCATTGGACGCAGGACTGACCAATTTAGTGGGCTGTGCATCACTTGACATCCTTTATGGCAGTTGCGACATAGAGAATTTTGTTTTTCCTTTTAATCAACAAGCTGATAATGGAATACATCTGCCAAGATAGCTAGGATGGAAATCCTGCATCAACTTCTGGTGAAAAAAGTTCGGAATGTTTTACCTCTAGCGCGCACATGGTAATTTGCCTATCGTTTATGTACCTTTGAATATGTAGTTGTAATTGCTAATATTAGACTTATTCTTTTCTATTTTAAAACTTGGTGCAGATCTCACTCGTATGTCAGACTTAGTGCATTGGTATCCCCTCCTCTTCTCTCAAGATGAGGAATAACTAACGCCCCCAATGCAGCATAGTGGATGAGATGATATTAGAAAAATAATGTAGAATGATGGCGAACTGTTACAGCCATCCATCGTAAAATAGGCAGAGTGACCGATCCAGCATATGGACTCATTCTTTCGGATTGACTGTGATTATGTCTAGTCTGGATTAAACCTTCTCTCAGTATTCCTTCCTTTTGTCTGATTTGCCATTATTAGGGTCGGTTTGCAATCTCATTAGTTTAAGTTCTAACTTTCTTACTCAAGGCAACGATATTTAGCCCTGAATGTGTCTTGAATGCATTGATCAGTCAGTTGCAAACTAGTTGAATATACGCTGTATACATTGCCAGCTGACGTGGTGATGTAATGTCTGATTCTATTATGTCTGAGCAGAAGGAGTCATCATTATTAAGCGGGCCTGATCATGTCTGTTAAGATAAATTCGCAAGCATAGACAACTTCAGACATTGTTAAATTGAGAACAAGTCTTGCCTAGGCTCCTGCTGATGAAAGGTTCCGATTCCACCTCTGTTCCTGGAAGTTCAGATGGTCTCAATGGTCTGATCAGGATCATTTCCGTTAATTTACAGAGTGTGGATATCTAGTTGACTAAGTGTGTATTTGAAGCTTCCTTGTTGCTCTCAGCTAGAGTGCATTTCCTAGTCTTTTAATCTGTTGAGTGCAAAGATTTCCTGGATTCCCATATCTTTTTCCTATGCTTTAATAGCTAGACATCAGGAGTTAGTGGAGAGTTATGATGGGCCTATGCTGTGGAGTAATATACATGGGGGACAATGGATTCAGCCTACACATAGAGGAGCAGAAGGTGAGGGAAGTCCTTGTCTATCACAAGGGAGAGACGTCCTCCTGGAGACGATTTCGTCACTCCAACTTTGCTTTGTACAGGCTTTAGTTCGCTCCGGTTAACAAGGGTGAATATGTCAGCTCCATCAATCACATGTCTGTACATAACTGGGATCTTTGTCAAGTTTCAATCCTGACTTGTAAGTGTGTATGTATGGTTTATGATGGGGCATTAAGGTCCTTCAGCATTCTGACAGAAACTCACAAAATTATCTTCACGTTTAATATCTATGGAGATTACTCAATCACCAGTCTTTGCTTATCCCAAAGTGTTTTTTTTCTGCCCCCATCCCAAATATCTTATGTTTGTGTCCACACCCTTTTTAACAGATGCTTGTAATATTTCTCATCCAAGGAACTGAAGAGCTTCTGGCGATCACAAGCAAGAGACATTTCTTAAGGGTAAAAACCCAACAAAAATCAAGTTGCCTTTTAGGAAAAAAACATATAGGAGATTATGCTGAGTCGTTGAAACTTTCAAAGTTATTTTATTTATTTATACTTTTCATTAGTCAATCAGCTCTTACAGCATAATAGTATAAGGAATCAATAATAGTTATAATAGAATAGGATACGATGTAAATAAAAAATAAACTACAGAAACAATAGGATCAGCGACGGTATGGCATGTTGTTCCGCTTATGCACACCCCCTACAGGCCTCTTAAGGCCCTGTCACACTGGCCTGACGAATTGCAAAAACTTAGTAAAAAGGGACACAGTGCAGATGTGAGAAAAATGTTCCAATCCCAGATTGTTATCCGCTCTCAAAAGTGCCCCGAATTTGCATAACCAGAGCGGACAACACGCGAAAGGAACGGATTGATGAGCGGAGGACTAATAGGCGGGATGGAAAGCAGATGCTCCATGTAACCCTAGCGGATGGAAGGGATGGAGTGGATGGCTACATCCGAAGGCTTCCGTGGGGAGCGAGCAAAGCAGACACGGAACGGAATACAGCGGAGGCAGGAGTGGACGCCGAGAGGATGAAGCGGATGCCACATGGGATGCCGAAGCGGATGAAGCGGATGCAGAGCGGAAGCCTAGCAGGGATTTTGCTAGCGGATGCTAGCGTTCCACTGCGCATGCGGGGAGATTGCATGCTATCAAGGCCCCGCTGCGACTGATATATAAAGAAGAAGCAGCTCCAAGCAGGCACACAATCAGAGTAAAGACTGCTTCCAGACACAGCTCCCCAGCCTGCCTGCCAGCCCTCCCTGCCAGCAACCAGCCAGCCAGCCAGCAACCCCACAACCATGGGAAAGAGAGAAAGCCTCCAGCCATCTGCTGCCAGCCCTGGCGAGAGGGACAGGGCCATTCCTCCCACCCCCTGGCCCCTCACTCTGCTTTCTGGCTGGGGCTTCTGCACAGCCCAGGCTCGCCTCTTTGGGGCTGGGCCTTCTGCTTGATTGCCTGCTCTGGAGGATCTGATGATGTTGCTTATGGCAGTGTGCTTTCATGCTGGTGCTTACCTGCTTGACAGCTGCCTTCTGGCACGGGGTGTGCTTCTGCTGGTGGTTACTCTGCTGATGCTTGTTCTGGCGCGGGTGGCTGCTTCTGTGGTGCCCTTACTCTGCTGAAGCCTGTTCTGCGCGGTGGTTGCTCTGTCTGGTGGCTTACTCTGTATGCTGCTTCTGGCGGTGCGTGCTTCTGCTGGTGCTTACTCTGCTGAAGCTGCTTCTGTGCTGGGCTTCTGGCGTGGGCTTTACTCTGCTGGCGCTGCTCCTGGTGCTGGGTGCTTTCTGGCTGGTTCTTGTACTCTGCTGGCGTGCTCCTCGTCCTGCTGCTGCGGCTGATCTGGCTCCCTGCTGGTGCTGCTGGCTGCTGCTGGCCTGCTGGTGCTTTACTCTCGCTGCTGCTATCCTGGTCCTGCTGGGTTCTCCTGCTGCTGTGTTAGCTGCATACTGGTGGTGGTCGGTGTGGAGGAGCAGCCCCCTAACCACACTGAAGCCCCTCTGATACGAGGGCCCATGTGGTCCTGCCAAAGGGAGGAAGAGCGGCAGGACGCGAGAACGGTGAGAGGAGGCACATACTCCATTCGAAAAGGGAGCATGAGGGTATGAGGTGCTGGAATGCTGAGTAAGAACGACGTAATCTATGGCGAGAGGGACACAGGCTCTTATTAGGTGACACCAAAAGGGAAGCAGGGCTGCTTGGAGAGAGAAGGCAGAGATACCTGGGACACACTTCGGAGGTGCTCCCTCCAGAGCTGGTGAGAAGCACATGCACACCTGGTACGGAAGCTGCACCTCAAGAAATTGGGCAGGGCCGCGTGTCAAGCTGACGGATCAGAGAGACCTATGTGATGGACAAGTGCAGCTTCCTGGAGGGTGAGATCCGCCACCGAGGAAGCAGCCCCTTTCACAAACCCTCTCTCTCAGGCAGCCTGCTGAGAGCCAGTCCTCTTCCGCAGAGAGTCAGCTCCTGTCTCCACGGCAGTATCTGTGCGAGGCATTGCCACGATGGAGACCCCCCTGACAGGTTGTACTACCCGTGGCAGAGCCAATCGGAGGAGCCCTTGACGCATGTTGGAGAAAGGAGACGGCACTTCCACCACAGCCCAACCCGCATCCACCCCCAGCTCCACCTCCACAGAAAGGCAAGCAGAGGCGCAACTAGAGGGACACAGCCACACTGTCCTGCTGGAGAGAAGAGACACCATCAGGAGCAGTGTAGATCTCCTCTCTCAGCTGGGTCCACACACGACTCCTCATCCTCCAACCGCAAGCCCTTCCTCACCTATGTGAACCAGACCATCATGGACATGGCGGAAAACCCAGTACCAGGTAGTGAAGGACAGGATCACCGATCTGCTTCACAACTCCTTCAGGATCCAGATGAATCTGCTCCCACCCAGTCCACCCCAGTGATGTCACTCCCCTTCCAAGGCTTTCATCCGCTGGTCCTCACTACCGAAGCTATGGCTACCTAGGAGCGGTCCAGCAGCACAGGCAGCAGCCCTTCCCAAGTCCCGGCACCATGTCAATCGGGATGGCAACTGGTGCCAACTGATGCCACCAATGCCACCCATCCACCGATACCACCCATGCCCCGATGCCACACCACGCCACAGATGCCACCGATGCCAGTCCCTCACCCAGCTGCAGACCAGACAGCCCACTACACTGCTCCTTCCTCACCCCACAGCCAAGCCCGGCCTCAGAACATCTGTCATCGGTACTGGGGCTGACACTCCACGTCATGGAGGAAGGGGCTCTCAACATCACGGGGCCGAGCCAGATGTCTGAGAGCTTCCTCAACGCACACCGTCCCCTGTTTCCTCTCAGGGCCAGGCACCCCAATGGTGCCTCAGACCAGGCACTCCAGAACAGCAGCCACCTCCACAGCACCTGTTGTCCTTCACCCCTGGACTGGGCACACCTCCGAGTGACCAAGAAGAGTGCCAGAGACTGGGTGGCTACCTGTTGACTTTATTTTTGCTTTTGGACACTTGACTTGGATCATTTTTCTTTTACAGCTTGTTATTAATAAGATTATCTTTTTCACACACTTGCTTCATTTATTTTATAAAATAAAGTTTTGGTGGAAACTTTTAGAAATGGTTTAAGCCTTTGCAGCTTGTGGGATGGGTAAGGATAGCAGTGGGATGGGCAGGGATACCTTTGGAATGGGTTAAGATAAGCTGTGGGATAGATAAACCTCCAGTGCAAGCATAGTGGGGACTGTATGGTCCACCCTCCCAGGTGCCACACCTTTGGCCCTTCATTATCAATAACAATGTAAGCATTGATCCACACATTTGAACATAAACACAACTCTTTATTAAATGCCCTGTTCACTGTAGGCCCACCCAACATACATGGCCCAATCTCATCCGTGTGATGAGACAGGCTGAAGGAAGCATCCATTAAGCATCTACCATCCTGTCTTGCCACTCCACTGCTCCAGCTGGGGAGTTGCACCAGTGTCTCAGGAGGTTGCGCTGCTTCTTCCCTTCACATGAGGCTCTGTTGGGGCCTTGCACATCCTCAGTGTCTATCAGGTTTCGCCCTTGCCTCCATTCCCAGACTCCATGTCACCATTGCCTTGTTGTGAGGTCAACAAGCCTGCTCTGCAAGACTGGGTAGCGGGTGCGCATGAGATTGTGCAGGATGCAGCAAGCTTCCACGATCCTCCTCACGGTCTCTGGGTGATGTTGCATGGTGGTGAGAAGTATCTGGAACCTGTTGGCCAGGATGCCAAAGGTGTTCTCCACCACCGCCTTGCCCTGGACAGCCTGTAGTTGGAGATCCTCTTTTCACGGGTGAGGAGTCTGGAAGTGTAGGGCTTCATGAGGTAGGTTCTGAGGGAGAAGGCGTCATCCCCCACGATGAAGTAAGTCACATCTTGTATGTCGTTGGGCAGGGGCTCTGGATCTGGGAAGCCCACGATGAGGTTGCGTTCCAGCCCTCCTTGAGGTGACTGGCATTGTATACCTGGGCATCTGAAGATGAGCCGCTGTCTTAAGCATCGATGTACATGACCTTGTAGTCAGCATCGATGAAGAGGATGATGCTGAAGAAGCCATGGCGAAGAGGATGATGCTGAAGAAGCCCTTGTAGTTGAAATAAGTGGATCCCCAACTTGGCTGGAGCTTTGCAGGCCACGTGCTTGCCATCTATGGCTCCAACGGTGTGGGGGAAGTTCCACTTCTGATACCACTGATCTGCAACTTTCTTCCAGCCTTCTTCAGTGGAGGGCACTGGAGGAGCTCCTCCAGGTATTCTTCGATGATGGCCTGCACCACTTTTTTGACACAATGCTGATGGTGTTGTGTGGCACCCTCCAGCCGTACTGGCATGCTCCTGTAGGTGTTCCCGGAGGTCAGGTGGCACAGAGTCAGTGCCAACTTGAGCCCAGGGTCCAGGCTGGGCCGGAAGTTTGTGCTCTGCTTGGTCAACCTGGGTGTCAGCCGCTGCACAACTTCATCAAACATGGCTGGAGGCATCCTCATGAAGTTCTGGAATGCACGAGTGTCTTCGTTCCTCAGCTCCACCATCAGCTTGTTGTACAGTCTGTACTCTGCTCTTCTCCTGATCCATCTTTGGACCCAGACACTTCTTGGCCGCCTCCTTTTCTTCGCGTAGAACAGGTGAAAAGCCTGTAGATGGCTTCGCACTTTTGCAGAATGATGGTGGCTACCAAAAGGAGTGTGTTACGATCCATGGTGGACATCAATGGATGCTGTGGAAGAGCAAGATTCAGATGAAGGCTGCAGAGGTTTGCACAGCAGGGCTGCTGGACTGAAAGTGAGATCCAGGTGAGTTCCTCCCCTTTTTATAGGCAATATAGGTTTTCCACTAGGTGTCCTTTTGCATCCTCTAGGCATCCTCTAGACATCCTTAATATCTGAGATAGGTCCCTCTGCGAACGTTTTTTCTGTTTTAAATGCTTTGTATGCGAGCTGCATCCGCCTTTCATCCTTTCTCCGTCCGTGCTACTAACGCTGTGCATCCGTTCCACGTCCGTTTCACTTCCTCTCTGTGTCCTTTTACCACTGGAGCAGATTTGAGTTGCGGCGGATGCGCAACGGATGCCTAGCGGATGTAGCGGATGTGTAACAGATGACAACAGACGCAGAACGGATGTTCCCCGTATGCGTAGCAGATGCAGAACGGACGCGTTGGATACATTTTCCGCTCAAAAAAGTTTTGAGCAGCTCAAAACTTTTTGAGCGGATGAAATGTCAATAGACAAGATGTGGACGGATAGAGAGGAAGAAAAAACGGACGCAGTGAGTTTGGAACGGATTAATCGCGTTAACCAACGGATGGCAAGTGTTTCTCTCTATTTTACATCCTCTTTTCATCCGTTGGTGCAGTGTGACATGGGCTTTTGGAAAGGGGTGAGGTCAATAGTAGGTTAAAGTTAAGGTATAATCTAAACTTGAAGTTATCTTACTGAGTAGGTAAAATTTCCCTCAAGATGAACTCAATGTCTGGTAATAATGTGGGATTTTTTTTAATTGTGTTGAAATTGTTTGCCCTCACTTTCTTACCAAACCTCTTGTTAAATTCCCTTCCCAATCTACAGCCCTGATGCTCACCTGTCCAGGTAGAAACCTGGTCCAACCTAGCTTTTTGGGAATGATGCTGCATATCATCCAAAAATACATCATTGTAACCTCAAAACCTCCATATCAAAATTTTGACTATCCTCCTAATCTTCAATGTTAATGAGAATGGGTCTTTTTTCTGAATATGATAGAAAGTATGTCCTGCTACCTACTTCAAATGTCAGAGCAGGATACCATCGTGGTGACTCAGAAATGAGAAGCCATCATTTCCCAGCCCTGTCCTACAACATTCATATCTAAAACATCTAAACTCAGGAACTTTTAGAGCACTCTTTGACTAATGATATTGTCACCTTCCTCAAAATATAGCTTTGCAAAGAAAGGATTCTGTCTTGGGATAAGTCACAGTACATTCAGTCACATTCAAATCTAACTGCATCTCATAAATTTATGGTTGCCTTTATTATTTGAGGTGGCACTAGCAAACTTGTGAAGGCTTCCTGCTTTGATGTGTTTCTTCAATGACATCAGTTTGACTTTTAAAGAAAACAGGGCTCTATATTGAGAAAACTGTTGCCTGTGGATAAAAGAATCCTTTGTGATGTCTCTTGTGGATTTTTTCTAGGATACCAGCTTACATCTGTAGTATGGAATTATCTGAAGTCATTTGGACAAAAAATACTGGGCATAATTTAAATAAAATAAAAGATTTTTTTTCTCCCTTTAGATTTGTAACTTGTAAATCAAAGGTGGTTTAAACAGTCAGAAAATTGCAAATCACTTTGCTAGACCAAGCCAAGGTATATCTTTTTATATTTCCACCAGATGTGAGATAGACAAGGAAAAAAGGGAAAAAAGGAATAAAGAGAAGAAGGTGATTGACATCTCTTTTATTCTCCCCTAGGATCTAATATTTGAATGTTTTCTGTCTTTGAGCATGAGGTCTCCATTAGGTTATAGCAGGTAATAGTTATTCTTAGACCTGCTGTTCTCTCTGGCTTCCCCTTTCTCTGTCTCCATGGCTCAATTATTCATTTTTTGCAGAACGAAAGGACCTGTACTAGTTCCAGATGGGCTGGTACAAATAGCATCATTTTCTACCTTGGAATAAATCACATCATACAAAGCAAGAACATAATAATAAAAAATTAGAAAGAGAGAGAGAGAGATATCAAAGGCGTGCAATAAGAAAAGCCAAAGAAAATATAGCTAAACTTAATTTATACCAACACAATTCTGTCTGCATCTCCATAATATGCCCATCCACCAAGTCATATACTGTATTTTTCACTTCAAACTTCACAACACTCTTCTTTTGAAGATTTCATCTGTTCCCTTTAGTTCATTTATCCTTCCTTTATATATTGCTTTTGCAGTTTGAGATCCTTCCTCCTTCCCTCCCTCCTTTCCTTCTAGTTTAAGTATCCATTCAATCTGTTTATTGACATACCAAATTTATTCCAAACTTGATTGCAGGAANCCCCTTTCCTAAGAGTGAAAAAGGGTGAGCATAAGCGCACCAAAGTGCCTACGGTCCCTGTCCTATTGTTTCTTTTATTTTTCTTATGTGTACCCATTTCATGTATTCATAACTATGTATATACTTATACCTATTATCTTGTAAGCAATTGACAAATCAAATCAAATCAAATAAATAAATAACAAATACCGAATTCAGTCTTATTTCCAAATAACAAAGGGGCAGAAAGACACTAAAATACACAGCCATTTTAAACTTTTTTTAAAAAAATCAAAATCCATTCTTTATGTCTGACTGTGTACTAACTACTCATGATCTTTTTCACTAGCATTTGCACGTATCCATTGTTTTTTCACTAGCATTTGAAAATGAATCAGTTGCTTTCCCCTCTTTTAGTGAATATTCTACAATAGAAATCTACTTGCTCAGGTTTTTTTGGTCACACACGCACAAACACACACCCTAACTCACGCTCAATCATTCCTCATTTTCTTCAGCTAGCAGGGACTTTGAAATATTCATAGCCAGATCCACAGTCTTCACTGCATGACATCCTCTAACATTCCCTGCAAAGCATTTAGCTCCCGAACCAACAAGATGACATCGTGAGTTTACAGTGCATGATTTAAAAAAAACCATCAAGATGGTGACCACGATGTACATATAGAAAACAGGCAAAGTTTAGATCTCCTTGTCTGTTGGACACTTTGCCCTGGAGACTTTCAAGAAGAGATTGGACTGCCATTTGTCAGAAATGGTATAGGGTCTCCCGCTTGGGTGGGGGGTTGAACTAGATGATCTACAAGGTCCCTTCCAACCCTGATTATCTGTATGGGCCAGAGATCAGCTGCCTCCTTCTGCTATTGCTTCCTGGGAGCTGGCAATGATTGGGAGAGAGACACCAGCCATCCAGAACCACTCATCTCTTTGACTGGACTCATGTAACTGCCAACACATTTAAAGTAGCCGGCCAATAAAACAGTTGCAGTT
This sequence comes from Laticauda laticaudata, assembly GCA_004320025.1. Taxonomy (NCBI): domain Eukaryota; kingdom Metazoa; phylum Chordata; class Lepidosauria; order Squamata; family Elapidae; genus Laticauda; species Laticauda laticaudata. Next base: position 2,700 of record BHFT01042103.1, on the reverse strand, counting down.
GGCAGCAAATGTTCAGTTCTCTCTAAAAGAATTTGCAGGGAGATTTACCAGAAAAACCAACATTAGTACAAAACAATTGACCAAAACAACTTTCTATCTATCCAACTTTCTATCTCAACTTACAACCACAACTGAGCCAGAATTTCTGTTGCTGCATGAGACATTTGTGAGTTTTGCTCTATTTTACAACTTTTCTTGCCACATTTGTTAAATGAATCACTGCAGTTGTTACAAGGATGCGTGAACTAAACACAAAAGGGTTTTTAGGAATTTTCCTGGTCCCATGTCCCTTGCAGAGAAAGAATACCATTTTTCCAAATCCACAAGCTTCTACCACCAGCAACATTTTCTAAGGTGGCTTCAGTATAATTTAAGTATGTCTTGGGAGCCTGTCCTATAAGTCTAGAGACTTATATTGCTTGGTTGTGGGAGAAATAAAATGTTTGAAGTGAGTCTTCACTATTATATACCAAGACTGTCTTCTTTATCAAATTATTTCCTGGGATTGAGGTTTAATCAGTCCTTTGTGAAGGCAAGACTTAAAAATCCATTTCTGGAGTACCAGAAATGCAGTGAATTTGTGCAGTCACTGATACAGCTTTTTTATATTTATATACAATCAGCCAGTTGTGGTGTGTCATTCCTCAGCTGGAGTCTGTTCAGGCAGTGACAGATTTCTCTCCAATGTAGCTTGTTTAAAAAGGAGGGTGGGTGGGATTTGTTTAAGGTGTCTTCAATAAAGCCATCCAGTTGCAAATGTTCTCTAGACTTCACATACATGTCACAACCACCTCATTATTCTGAAAGCCCTGACAGATCTCAGTTGATTGAACTGTTAAATCTGCAAGGATCGGAGATCAGCTTCCACCCATCTCAGAGAGAGCCTGTATCACGGTGTGTGTGTGTGTGTGTGTGTGTGTTGAATAATGCTCTGTAATTTGAATTTTACTCGGTTGCATTTGGTCCAGGCTGAGCTCCATTGTGCTATGAGTCTTCCCTTGTTTTCTGCTCCTATGAAGTTAAACTATCCCTGATGTTAGACACTGTTCAGTGGGAAACAGGCAGAGCATCTCTGAAAATGCCTTCCAAGATTTCTTTCCACTTTTCAAAGCTACAAAAGGCATAACATACTTCAGTAGCAGATGTAGAGACAGCTAGAATGTTTCTAATGTCTCAGGCCTGAGCTATATGGCCTTTTGGTCTTCCTTGGGGAGACCTTAGATGACTGAATCAGGTCCATTTCCTCTCCTGCCGTTGTGTTTCTACCTCCTTTTTAAAAATCAACTGTGATGACCCAGGGCATGGCACAAAGGCAACCCAGCCAGATAATAAGTAGAGGGCCCTTTATTAGCTCTATCTTTGCCCCCAATGTCCCGGTTACCTTCCATTCTGGAAAAAACTCTCCCAGGAACCTGCAACAGCCTTTGGCTACAGATATTCCAGTTCAAAATGTTTTAAACAGAAGACTTTAAACTATGAATTCAGCAAGGCAAAATAAGGTAATAAATCTGACTTGGCAAGATAAGGAGTTCCAGAAGTGAAGTAACAAAGCAGTAAATCCAACCAGTTGGGAGGATTCCAGGAACTCACATAACAGCAGCCAACATGAGATAAGCTCAACATTTGTTCCCAACAAATGTCCCTCCCCAATTGGTTCTCCTTTAAACTCTTTTCCCAGGTGTGCCTTGTGAAGAGAATCAGGGCCCTTTCCTCCCCCATAAGAGCAACCCACATTGCTCTCTTCTCCATTCCTCTCTGCATGCTATAGGATGAAGAGGGTGTGTGTTGTATATTTGAATATTTGAATGTTCCATTCTGATTGCTCTGGCCAGACGGTGGGAAACTTGAATATCCATCATTGGCCGAGAGCTGCAAGCAGCCACTATAAAGGAGGCTGCTGCGGCTGCACTGTTGTTCAGTTCTAGAGAGAGAATTAAAAGCAACCAAAGAGTAACTGGTCTTGAATCATCTTTCCCACAACTTAACACTGGCGACGAGGGTGGGATACTGAGACAAAGGAGACCAGTTGAGCACGTGGCAAAGGGAACCGAGCTAGACGAGATGGCCGGCAACAACTCACCACCCGCACCATTCAACCCAGCAACAGAAGAGTGGGAATCGTACATCAACCGATTCCTCATGTTTCTAGAAGGGAACAAGCTCCAAGGAATATCTGAAAATAAGAAGAGAGCTGTTTTCCTCACCCATTGTGGACCCACAGTCTTCAAAATGATGAAGGCATTGGCGTCACCCCCACGAAGTAAAGAAGATAGAGTGGTTGGACTTAGACAAGTTACTGCTAGCCCATTATACACCAACCAACCATCTCATGCCTTATCAAAAGACACAAATTTTACAAGCACGACCAAAAGGAAGGTGAAAGCATCGGAGATTTTGTTGCAGCTCTAAGAGACATTGGAGGAGCGTGCGAATTCCTAAACATGGACGAGACCATGAGGGACCGCACAGTCCTCAGATTAAGAGACCTTACACTACAGAGCCGACTATTGACCAGACCCAAAATAACATTGACTGAGACCATAGAAGAAGCCACTGCAGTGGAGCAGCACAGAAATCAGCAGTCGCCATGTGACAAATGAATAAAGTAACACAAGAAATCCCAAAAGACACTAACCAAGCTTAAGACAAGAAGCAAGAGGAAACTCAAAAGCTCACCACCACGACACACCATGAGGACAT
>BHFT01042100.1:0-13672 GCA_004320025.1 Laticauda laticaudata | reverse complement strand
ATGGAGCCACCCCTGAAATTTTGCTCATCCACTGTGTCCTTTATGCATACGTTTTGCGTCCATCGGCCAGTGGGACCGGGCCTTTAGTTAACTATTAAGAAGGGCTTCTATTGGTAAGTAAAGACTGTCTTGTTAACTGACTGCAATTTAATACAGAGCGACACCACAAAGAGTGGTTCACAATAATACAACCTGAAACTCATATATCATGTTAAGAAGGGACCCCTGCAATTATCCAGATGTTCCTGATGCTTTTGCAGATATCCTACTTTAATAAAAGTGACTGTCCTATATTTCTGTCTTTATCTTTCTTTTTTATTTCAAAGCCAGGGTCAGGCAAATAAGCTACTTATACTGAATTCAATCCTCTTCCCCTTATTATTAGTCAAGGTCGAATAAAATGCCAGCATTACAGAGTGCAGGGTTTGATGAGTGGATTTTAAAATGCTTCTTTCTTTCTTTTTAACCCCAAGCCTCCAAAGTATCCTTATAGAAGCCTCACAAAAGGAAAATGTGCTTCCAAATAAACACGACAGCATTTCAGTCTAAATATTTATGAAGGCTGGAGAGAGTTCATCTGAAAATTGCTTTGTTTTGTGTGTGTTTTAATAGAGCTCTGTTGTCTAAAGATTTATGAACTAGATGTGTGATCCCTAAAGACCTCATATTGGATTTTGAACTATGCTGTCATTTAGTGAGCACAGATAAATCTTGTCTGATTTATTAGCCATGATGGAATTATTCATTTCTAATCATAGCAGAAACATTCCATTTCGAGTTTAGCATTATGAATCAAATACATATGCAACCCAATATGTCCTTAAAGAGACATTGAGGTCTGTAACACAATGGCTTCTACATTTCCACATATGAATATTTTCAATATAGTAATTTTTCACTGATATTCAGAGACACTTAAGGGCACCATAGTTCCTCAAATATAATTCTAGGTCTCAAATTTAGCACAAATATTTTGATTCTCATTTACACCTGGCATCTCAAGTTCATCACGCACCTTGTAGATAGGATGTTTTTCTCCATATTACAATAGACAACCCAAACTTGTAGTAGTGAGTAACAAATGAGATTATGCATGATACTGCTGTCAACAACAAGGTATTAGATATATTAGCACAGAGTGTCTATTCAGAACCACAAAAATCCCAATAGCTTTGACAAGAAAGAAGAAAATCTGAAGGTTAATAATAAAGCCACAAAAAGATCCTGCCCCAAAGCAGAACCAAGCAGGAATCAGACCCACAAAAAAATGAGCAAATCATTTAAATATGAGCAATCCAAGGATTTCTTAACAGGGGGACATAATTAAGATCACATGAAGTACTCTAGTACTGCTTTACAAAGCCTTGATAAGGTCACAGTTGGATTACTGCATCCAGTTTTGGTCACCACAGTATTAAAAAGATATTGAAACTTTGAAAAAAGTGCAGAGAAAAAAAGTACAGAGAGAAAACAGGAATATTTCTGTTGGATATCATACCAGAAAAATATAATAAAGGGACCATGTATTTAATATTATATGTGTTAACAGTGGCCAGAATTATATTTGCATAACATTGGAAAGGTGTGGAGATCCCCACAGATGAGAAGATAGTAAAAAAAAAAATACTAGAATGTGCAGAAATAGATAGATTAACACTTAAAATTAAAGAGAAGGAAGATACAGAATATTTTGGAACATGGGATTCATTTTATCTATGGTTAAATAATAGAAACAGAAATTAGAATATTTAATAATTATAAACAGATTAAATTTATCATGAAGGATTATTATGATATGCTTATTATCAATATAATGTAGTGTTAATGATTAAATATTAATATCATGTGGAGAAAATACTGTTATATGATCACAATTAATGAATGTTATGATGATGATGATGATGACTATTGCTCAAAGTAACTGTAACCAGACAAAATACTGTTTATATAGAGATTGAAATTGTTGTTCTTTTTTAATATACTAAAAATAAAAATATTTGAACAAACAAAACAAACAAAAGTTCAGAGAAGAGCAGCAAAGATGATTAGGGGCATATGATGAACAGTTTCAAGAATTGGGTATGGCTAATCTAGTGAAAAGAAGGACCAAGGGAGACATGATAGCAGTGTTCCAATATCTGAAGGGCTGCCCCAAAGAAGAGGGGGTCAACCTATCTTCCAAAACACCTAAAGACAAGGCAAGAAGCCACAGATGGAAACTAATGAAAGATAAATCCAACCTAGAACTAAGGAGAAGTTCCTGACATTTAGAACAATCTTGCCTTTAGAAGTTATGAATGCTCCATCACTGGAAGCTTTTAAGAAGAGACTGGACAGCCACCTGTCTAAGATTGCATAGAGTTTCCTGCTTGAGCAGGGGGTTGGAAGAGAAGATCTCCATGGTCCCTTCCAACTTTGTTATTCTATGTTCTAAATTGAATAATTATTTGGACAATGACTTACGAGGTAGACCAGAAAGGAAGTGCAGCTAAATGAATCCATTCAACTTTATTTTAAAACTACATTAACAGAATCTTGCAAGTCTGAAAGTAAAGCTTTCTCCAGTCTTCTTTAAAATGTATGAAATTAGGGAAGGAGCCCATTTCTGCTGTGGGCTGCGTTGCCTTTTATCTGACAATTTGCTTGATTGTGTCCCTTTGCTCTGTCTCCCAAAGTCTTTCTACATACCATTATAGGACCTAATCAGAACTTGGGCTAACCAACCAGAATACACTACAAACAAACAAAAACAAATAGGAACCAATATGACAAAAACACCCAATCAGGATCAGGCAGAAACAGAACCAATCAGATACCAGCCTTCAATCATTTCCCCCAATTGGAAACCAGCTTGGTTAAAACAAACCCAGCCAGAAATAATACCATCTTTTTAAAAAGACAGAAACCAAGTCAGTCCTGCTTAGTTAAAAGATAAAGGTTTCCCTCGCACATACATTCTAGTCATTTCTGATTCTAGGGGATGATGCTCATCTCTGTTACAAAGCCAAAGAGCCAGCGCTGTCCGAAAACATCTCTGTGGTCATTTGGCCAGCATGACTAAACACCAAAGGAGCATGAAACACTGTTACCTTCCCACCAAGGGTGGTCCCTATTTTTCTACTTGCATTTTTTACATGCTTTCTGTTTTGTTCAGAAAACACACGAGGTAGACCGGGTTCCAACAACAAAGGCTTTATTGTCAACTAGTCAGTAAACAGGAACACTTGGCTGAAGCTGAGGCCAGCCTTTTATACAGGCTGGCCTGCCTGCTTGTAGCCAATGGCAGTTGCTTAAATTTGCCGCCTTTCAGCAGCTCTTTGGATTGGTTCCTAGTGAACCAATCCAATGCTTAGTTTATTTGACCAATCAGGTTTGCAGATTTTGAATCACCCAATTTACATATAGAACACTTTCAAACTGCTAGCTTGGCAGAAGCTGGGACAAGTAAAAAGAGCTCACTCCATTATGCAGCGCTAGGGATTTGAATGGCCGAACTGTCAACCTTTCTGATCGACAAGCTCAGCGTCTGAGCTACTGAGCCACTGCATCCCTGCTTAAGGCTAGGTCCCACTGGCCGACGGACACAAAACGTATGCATAAAGGACACAGCAGATGAGCAAAAATTCGGGGGTGGCTCCATCCGTTGTCATCTGCTCCAAAAAGTGGCAAAAATTTGCATAAACAGAACGGAAAAGAATGGAAAAGAACGGACATGGGTAGTATGTAGCAGGGATGTTAAACGGATGTTCATAGGAAGCCTAGCAGATGTATATCAGATGCAAACCATTCACTGCGCATCCTTTCCATTTCCCTGCTACTAACGCTGTGTAGACGTTCCGTGTACCTTTTGTTTCCTCCCTCTTTCCGTTTTCAGCTGCAACGGATGTGAGTTGTGAGGATGCCCAGAGGATGCAGAGAGGATACAGTGGATGTTTAACGGATGATAAATGGACATAGAATGTTTGTTGCTTGGATGTCATGGATTTACAACATACACAGTGGAAAGTTCATCCGTTCACAAAGTTTTATGCAGCTCAAAACTTCTTGCGTGGATGAAATTGCAGTGGACGGATGCTTGACGGATAGAGCGTATGAAACACATATGCAATGAGTACACAATGGTTGCATAGTGTTTTCCAATGGATGGCAAGCTTTTTTTAATGTTTTACATCCTCTTTGCATCCGTTAGTGCAGTGGGACAGGGGCTGTAGTTACTTTGCCCTTAAAGATATTGGTGAAAGCTACTGGTGAAACATCAGGTACTTTGTTGTCTAGAATTTGATTTCTAAACATTGAAGCTCAGTTCCGTCCATCAGACAGCCAACACCTCCCTCCCTCCTTCCCTTTCTCTGCCATGATGGCACAGTGGTTAGAATGCAGTATCACAGGCTAACTCTGCCAACTGCCAGCAGTTTGATCCTGACCAGCTCAAGGTTGACTCAGCTTTCCAAGGTCAATAAAATGAGGACTCAGATTGCTGGGGGCAATATGCTGACTCTGTAAACTGCTTAGAGAGGGTTGTAAAGCACTGTGAAATGGTATATAAGTCTTAAATGCTATTGTTATTCCTTCCCTTCCTCCCTCCATCTTCCCTTCTTCCTTGAGAAAATGTCAGCTGTAATTGCAATGTGTCCAGGTATTGCTATTTCTTTTCTTTGCATATAGCCTAATTGTCCATGTAACTCAATTAATGAAGCAGCTATGCTTTAATGCTTATAATCCATTAAATTCAGATTTTTGCAGGAGATATCCTCACAGCACTCCCGATATGGATTCTAGTTTCATCGAGAGCAGATTTTTCCTTATCTCCTCACTAATGGATGTCTTCAAAAGACAAGTTCTTTTCCCAAAAATACATGACTTAAATCCAGAAGGGCGGGAATAGTAATTTCAAAGAGAAAAATATATGTTGCCTATCTAATTCAAAAGTGCAAAAGCCTGCTCTTATGCCCACTCATATTTGAGCATTAAAAATGCCATAAGGTATAAAATACAAGATGATTAAAAAATACTTTATCGAAAGGTATTCCAAAATAAATTGCAACATTCAAAGTGGCCATGTTGTTTATGTAAATGTACAAGAAGTTTCTGATTAATAAGAGAGTGTTTTCCCTGCATCTTAGGGAAAAGACTGGCTTGGGCCAAGAGGCCTTGGCGCCACCCATCTGACTTTGTATCTAAGGCTGAACTACAACTCACAGTTTCCCACATCAAAGCAGCTCTCTTTTGCCACATCAGGAACAGCAGTTGGGTGGCAAGCTTTGGGAAAACTTTGAGGAATCAGCTTTCTAAGAAGCTACCTGGGGATGCTTCCTTCAACTTCTAAGGGAAGCTACTATATTGGAGCAGTATTCAGCAGGTTCTGACCAGTTCTGGAGAATTGGAAGCAGAAATTTTGAGTAGTTCGGAGAACCAGCAAATACCCCCTTTGATTGGACCTGCCCCCCATCTATTCTCTGCCTCTCAAGTCCCAGCTGATTGGCTGGGTCTTTTTTTGTTGTTGTTGCCCTGCACAGGAGAATGGAGCTGGAAAGCAGGTAGGGAGGGAATGGGTTTTGCAGTAACCTTCCCTCAGGAGGGGGGAGGGAATGGAGATTTTTGCAGTATCCTTTCCCTGCCATGCCCACCAAGCCACGCACACCACACCCGTCAAGCCAAGCCACGCCCACAGAACAGATCATATTTTTTTTAATCCAATTACTGTACTACATTCCTAATATTCTGAGCCAATGTCCCTCCTAAACAAGAAAACCAAAGTTGATGTGGCGTAGCATTCAACACAAATTATACTATTAATTAACAAGGACTTTTTTCCTGCCCAAACTGCTGTTTTTAAAGTATTGCACAAAGGGATAATTATCATTTCTTGTTCTTTAAGACTATAGTTTAAAAGGTAGTCAACATGAATTCTCCCAAACCTCTTTTGTTCTTGTCCTTGCTTGTCATGCCACAACATATATCTTTATACACCGTTGTTGCTCTCTAGCCCCATCTAGTGGTGAAAGGACAAAGTATCAAGTATATTGTTTGAAGCTGATCCAATCCATTTTATCCATCAGCCTGCACTCTCAAACCAAGTGCAAGCAGGTAGCCAGACTCCATTTCCTTTAGCATTTGGAGAAAGCAGAAGCACAAAGAAGAATCCATCTTAATCTGTGGCACATAATCGTCCATGAGCATTGCTGATGAGATTTAAATTGCTTGTGTTTATTGTTTGTTATGTTCAGCAGTAACCTATTACTAGCTATCTTGTGTTTGGTTCTCATTGTATGTATTCCTATTTTCCCCAGTTTCACCATATCCTGTTCTTTCAATAAAGCATTCAGATCTACACACACGGTCTCTTTTATTGTAGGATAGGTGGATTTAGCTGCATGTCCAGTTGCACACAAATTACTGTGTAATGAGGACAGAACATTGCTTGTTAACAATTTCCACTGAAGTTTCAAAGGATGAGAATTACAGTAGTTAAGTTAGTAGTTAAGTAGTTAAGGCCATCACATCCAACACCTTAAATTAATGCAGGAGTCTAGCTTAAGTTTTCCTCAACAATTGATTCGACAGCTTCTCCTTAAATTCATCTAATAACATCTAGTAACAAAGAACATATTATTCTTGCTTCAACAATTGAAACCACTAGAAAAGTGTTTTTTTTCTTCTTTTTTTAAAATGAAACCTGATTTCCTATAACTTAAGAGCATTATTTTGTGTCCTATACTCTGGAACAATAGACTCATTCTTTCCACGTGATGCCTTTTCAAGTACTTGTAGAATGTTATTATATTTCCTGCTCAAATGCTTTTTCTTAAAGTCTAAATATAACCAATTCTGTTGAAAAGGACTTAATTTCAAGTTTTGCTGCTATTTTTATGAACTTGATCCAACATGTCAAAATCCTTCTTAAATAGGAGTAGCCATAAATGCAATACTTACAATGAAGCTTCAAGACCACAAAGAATTATTTCCCTTGACCTATTTTTCATGATTATTTTGATACTCTGTTGTTGCATTTTCAAGACATTGCTGATTCATATTCAGCTTCTGATAATCTGCAACTAAAAGAACTGTTCTGGTTGATCTGTGGGCAAGCCATTGCCCTCCCATCTTCAACTGATTTAATTGAGATCTTTACATTTCATTCTGGGATTTTCTATCTTAAGTCTCTAATTTATCAATGTATTGGCCAATGGGGCTTTGAAACCACTGATGAATAATTTCAGCTCGTGTATGAATTTTGCATTAATTTTCATGAATGATGTTTTATAGCTACAGCATATTTCTTTAAGGGGGAACTTTTATGCTCCATAACAATTCTGCTCCAAAAATGTTAAAAATCATAAAATCGTGGGGCTGGAAGGTACCTAGGGGGTCTTCTAGTCCAACCCCCTTGCTCAATGCAGGAGACTTTATACCATGCTGGTCAAATGTTTGTCCAGTCTCTTCTTAGAAACCTCCAGTAATGGAACACCCACAATTTCATATTCAATGAAATATTGGCACTCTTCCAATATTTAAGGTGCTTTCACAGGGAGCCACCTAGTCTCCGAAATCAACCAAGGCAGTGGTGGGATTCAGTTTTTTTAACTACCAGTTCTGTGGGCATGGCTTGGTGGGCATGGCAGGGGAAGGATACTGTAAAATCTCCAGTCAGAGATGGTATTTGCCGGTTCTCCAAACTACTCAAAATTTCCACTACCAGTTGTCCAGAACTGGTCAGAACCTACTAAATACCACCTCTAAACCAAGAGCAGGAGAAGAGGTAATTGATGAAATATCATTCAAGAGAGATCAAATCTCTCTCTCTCCCTCTCTCTCTCTCTCTCTCTCTCTCTTTGTGTGTGTGTGTGTGTGTGTGTGTGTAAATAATGGAGGCTATCCAACATTTTGAGAAGGCTCATTTGAAATATATTTATAACTAGCTAATAACCCGGCATTGCCTGAGTATTTATTTATCCCAATCCTATATTAGACAGCAAAATTCTGTAGTCAGGACTCACACTGTTGTACTGTCTCTTGTTTCTTGTCTACCCTGTTTCATTTTTTTTATTGCACTTGGCCAATCACCTGTCTCTCGTTTCCTTGGAGGGCTTGAGAGGGAGCCTCCTTGTGGAGTATGGGAAGCTGTTACCAAGGCAAGTCCACTGTGCTGTACAGTAGAAGTCATTTTAAGGCACATGCACACCCCGAGGGGTGTTAGGAGCGTCTTACCCCACCCCCCAATATTTGTTTCCAGAGGATAAGTCATCTGTGTACCAAATTTGGTTGAAATTGCTTGAGGCATTCCATAGTTTTGCTGGAAAACACACACACACACACACACACACACATTCATGCCAATTAAGGTTTTAATGCAGAAATACATGAAACCCGAATCCAGACTAATAAGATATGGCATAATGTAATAAAAAGGTCCGAGGTTTTTGAAAATGAAATACTCAGCAAGTTTGCCGGTCATTGTAAACATGCCGAGTTAGATTATGATCCTTTCTGGATTTAGTGCTAGAAAATGAAGGGAAAAAGTATTAGTTGCAGTCTACCCATTAATCAATCTATGTTAATGTTTATACAATATAGCTTTTATCCAGATAGCCAGTCCATTTATGTTTATTTCCACTTTTTTCTCATAATAGTTGATACTCTGATCTAAATGTTTTTAATTTAATTCTAATGATAGCATACTTGTGTGTGTGAAAGCATGTATATCTTGTAAATAAGACAAAAACACAATTCCAAGGATCACACAATTAAAACACGTGCAATTTCAGGGTGTGTTCCTTTCTCTTTTCCTTTCACTTCTTTGTTCCCCATCTACCTATTCACTTTTAAAAAACACAAAAGGATTCTTGAAATATGATATAACCTTCTGGTCTGTTTCCTTATAATGAAGATTTTCCTTGGCAAGCAGCAGAAATAACTATTCCACAATTCATTGTTGCTTTGATAGTGGAAACACAGTTCATTTTATCAAAAATAAAGTAGATCTACAGAAACATATAATTTGTGTCTCCTGGAAGGACTGAAATGGATTTTCCCATTCGGCTTTAGTTTTCAGTGATATTCAGGTTAAAACACATAAGAGCAGACTTTGGTTTGGGGGAGCTTCAGCAGATAACTGAGATTTAACTAAGATGACTACATTTATCAATTAAGATAAAAAAGTGGGACATTGCAATACTCCAAAGTTTTCATGAAGCTCTGCAAATCATAGATCCCATTTTTTTTAAACTATATCTTTAATTAATTGGAGTGGTTGTACTTTACTCACATACACCGAGCCTGCAAATCTGCCTTGGGTTTTTATGGGAGTAAATCAGCTGATAAAATAATCAGAATCAACATGGAAAGACAGCTAACACCCCTAATTCAAAGACCTGCACAAAACATTTGTGGAAAACATGTGTTTTAAAAATGGGATGCATTTGTATAAATCGCAATTGTATATTAGCTGTGCTTTTATGTTGTTTTGTTTTATACCTAGTCTTCAACTTATGACTATAATTTACCCCAAAATTTATGCTGCTAAGTGAGACATTTGTAAAATGAATTTTGCCCCAGTATACAACTTTTCTTGCTACGGCTCTTTAGAAACATGGTTGTTCATGGTTTCCTCATTAGTTTCCCCATTGACTTTGCTTGTGAAAAGGTCACAAAAGCTGAGATGACCCAGGTTGGAATACAAAAGCAACAAAGTCATAAAAACAGGTGAAGTCCCTTTAATTCCTTCAACTTGGCCTCAAAGGTCCAATTATTATTGACTGGAGAAAAAACTCCCCCACAAACAGTTGCGAAAAACAACAAATTTCATTCAAACTCAAAATACATATAAATTATAAATAAAAAAAACAACACAAACCACACTGGGTTTCTGGTTCAATGTGTGAAGGGTGAAGGATGTGTGCGTTTATTTTCATGGTCATGGTCATGATGTGCACTGAAGATGGTGTTTGATTTCATTGTATGAGGTTCAGTGACAGTAAACTAAACTAAACCAAACTAAATAAGGGCTTGAAGACGTTCACAGATATTGAAATACACACACTGGGAAGGACGCCAGAACTCAGATAAGAACTGACAAACTAGAAATATTTTCATGCTTTGCTTCCAGCACTGGCCCATGTGCAGTTTGTCCTTTTAAGCAGTCTTCACAGCTGCAGCTCTTTCCTCCCCAATAGACCACACCATTCATGTCTCTCCCTTATTCACTCCTCCCTGAGTGCCCTAGGATGAAGAGAGGATGGGCCTGGGTCTTCCTCTGAATGTCCAGCCAGCCTGTGCCCTTCCCCAATTTCTTCCACAACTTCCGGAGCCACACTCCCATTCCCTGTTGGCTGTTCCTTCTCTCCCTTGGAGTCATGGGACTCATTGCACTTTTGGGACATGACAAAAGCTGATCAGATGACCCGGAGACATGGCAACTATCCTAAATACGAATTAGTTGCCAAGAAACTGAATTTTGATTACACATCCATGGAGATGCTTCAATGGTCATGTGAAAAATGGTCATAAGACATTTTTTTCCGATGCTGCTGTAACTTCAAATGGTCATTAACAAACTGTTGTAAATCAAGGATGAGATGTATTTTATTTTATTTTATTATATTGTTTTATTTTATTTTATTTATTCAATTAATTTGCCATCCATCTTGCTGTGGGGCTACTCTGGGTGGTTTACCCCAATAAACTGATAATAATAATAATAATAATAATAATAATAATAATAATAATAATAATAATAATAATAATAATGATGATGATGATGATGATGATGATGATGTAAACATAACAATAATGAAGCAATAAACATAAACATAAACCATAGAAGTACAATAACACGCAATTAAAAAGATGGTTGAATAAAACAAATAAGTTGGGACAGCCTTAGTCTTATTAGCAGTAGTTGCAATAAAAAAGTACTATTATTTGTACAGGGTGATTACAATTACTCCTAATGTTATGACTGCTCACTGTACATGCTATTTTTAATTTATGGCACAGTCCAATGTAAGCTATTTAGAAGACATTCTCAGCCTGAAGCCTTATTAGTATAATTAATGTACAGTATTAACTTTAAAGAGAGAGAAGGAGGGATGTGGGAAAAATGCATGACATCAATAGTTTAAATCTTTAAAGGAATATGAAGATTTATAGCCTATAGATTTGTCAAAGATTATTTACTGCCCTATAGCTAAATAGATCATCTGTTTACTGCCACAGTATGAATCCTAAGGACAGATTGCAAGGTGAGGTTCGACTGAAATGGATGTACCTGTTTGAATTCCATCTCATTTGTTACATGTTAATTTCATCCAATTCCAGCTATTGGATTCAAGAATGGGGATCTTCACAAAGATAAGAGCGTTCAGGCATTTCTGGACAGATCTCGGTTCATTTCTTAGGTGGATTTTGATCAGAAATAGGAAAGATTTCTTCTAGCCCTCCAGGTGTCAAAACCTAAGTGACATTTCCCATTCTCTGTTCTAAAAGAAGTTCTAATTTCTGAAACCAATCTAATAACTGTGAATATGCAAACAGCATAGCTTTTATCTCTTGTGGGACACTTCTGATTTGGGCAAGGAGAAGAGGATCCATTATGTAGACGGTCAGGATAGGAAAGGTTTTAACTTTGAGGGATCCAATGCAGAAGTGGGCTTCAAAAATTTTAGAAACCGGTTCTCTGCCTCGTTGCTTGGTGGGAATGGCCATGGTGGGCATGGCCTAGTTGGTTTTCTGCACCATGGTGGGGGTAGCGGGTTTTTCACTCTCTATGGGCTCTGGAAGCTTTTTTCGAGCCTCCGGGAGGGTGAAAATGGCCTCCCTGGGCTCTATAGACTCTCTGGAACCTGGAAATGGGCCCATTTCCAGCCTTCCCAAACTTCCGAGAGGCCTGTTTTTTGTTCTCTCCAAGCCTCCATGTGGGCCCTGTACTTACCTGGCATCCAAAATGGGCCATGTGGGGATTCTTGGGAGGGGCGAGGTGGGGTCAGTGGGGCCAGCCAGGGGTGGGAGTTCTCTGAATTGCTAGAGGCTCTCCCGATCCCGTGCAAACCCCCAGCAGCCTACCACTGATCTAATGTTCTCCCACTTCCCCATTGTGCCTTTGGATGGGAAAATTTAGCTGACGTCAGCCTAAAACATACGTGCTCAATCCACAACTCATCATTCATAGGTAAAATAGTCGAGAGTTTCATGTGCTACTCCCAGTGTATTTAGGTTTTGTGTTCTACAAGTAGTCCTCAACTTACAACAGTTCATTTAGTTACAAGGCGCTGACAAAAGTGACCTATGACAATTTTTCACTTATGACCATTGCAGCATGTTCATGGTCACATGATCAACATTTGAATGCTAAGCAACTGGTTCATATTTATGATGGTTGCAGTGTCCCAGGGACATGTGATTCCCTTTTGAGACATGCTGACAAATAAAGGCCATGGAGAAGACAGATAGATGCACTTAACAAGCATGCTACTAACCTAACTGTCAGCATTCCAGCAAACCTCCATTCCAATCAATAACTCTGAGACAAACATATCTCAAAAGTACTTTGATTAGAATAACATCTGTCATGCCCCTGGTGGCGACTGACTCTGAGGGAGAGGAGGAACAGCCGACAAGGAGTGGAAGTGTGGCTCGAGAGGTTGTGGAGGAGGCTGGGGAAGGGCAAAGGCTGGCTAAGCAGTCAGAGGAGGACCTAGGCCCATCCCCTATCCATCCTAGGTCACACAAGGAGGAGAGGATAAGGGAGAGAAGTGGTCTCCTCAGGAGGAGATGGCCTTGATCCTCTTCATGGGCTGCAAGTGTGAGAACTGCATAAGAGTTTGGACCTGCATACTGGTGAATGCTGGAAACAAAGCGTGTTTTATTTTGGTCTGAAGTTATCTTGGTTGGCATCCTTCCAACAGACTGTGCCTTGTTATCTCCTTGAATTTGGTAAATACTTCTCCTGTTCCATTGTGGAAATTTCATCATTGTAGTTTGTTTGGTTTGTTATTTCACCTCTATCTGCTCATTAAGTTCAGACTATATTGCTTTCTTTTGAAGATTATTTTTGAGTATGTTTTATCTCCAACTGAGTATTATTGAACAGTGGGGCCAAGTTGGAGGCATTAAAGGACATTTATTTACATTTTGTATTTCGTTACATTTGTGGTACACTCTGGGTCATCACAACACCTGGCATATCTGTGGAAACCTGAATCTAAAAGTTTTTTCTGCTTCCCACAGCTTACCA
The DNA here is from genome assembly GCA_004320025.1 of Laticauda laticaudata. Taxonomy (NCBI): domain Eukaryota; kingdom Metazoa; phylum Chordata; class Lepidosauria; order Squamata; family Elapidae; genus Laticauda; species Laticauda laticaudata. Next base: position 441 of record BHFT01042100.1, on the reverse strand, counting down.
AACTACAAATCCACCCCCCCTCGTCGTCATCACATAACATGGTCCAATCACGATCAGTCCAAAAGTAAGACTCTTATTTCATCCTAGGCCATTCTCAATGACCTTAGACTAACAAAATAATTTTATTTTGTCAACTCAGAGCTATTCAATTGAAATCACCTCCCTTCCACTCTCCCAGGCTATGTGGCAGCATGGAATATGGCTTCCAAAGCTGACACTAACAACTGTAATAATTCACTTAACAACTGTGGCAAGAAAAGGTCATAAAATGGGGCAAAACAACAACAATTTGGAGCTCAGTTATGGTTGCAGATGGACAACAGCTCATTTGCCATTGCTGTTAACCTTAGTTCAGCAGTGTCCAATCTTAAGCCCCTGTCACACTGCACCAATGGATGCAAAGAGGATGTAAAACGGACAAAAAAGCTTGCCATCCATTGG